>ML805478.1:281242-307801 GCA_009831015.1 Picea engelmannii
ACAAGTTACCTTGACGATTCCACTTCCCCTTCCAATCGGTAATACAAGGACATTTGTCTTGGCAACTGAAACGCTAACCGATTTGTCATTATCAGTCTGTTTCTCTTAACGGATTCATAACTGAAGCGTTAACATGTGAGGAAGAACAACAACCCTCCGATCAATACTTGATCCAACGGTTCAGATCAAATCGAGATTTCACTCATCACGATTTCGGCATTTGCGATGACATAATGTTTATGTCCACGGGAGTCGCGATTTCCCGATTCGCGATGTGCTTCAGCCCTCCTGGCTGAGCCCTGGTCCATGTGGCCGTTACCCATGACCACATCCTTATCTCTGACAGCTGGCCTCCACTACGCCACCGTCCTCCTTCGCTGCTGTGCTGACATCTGGCCCCCACTCATCGAGGTTTCGCGGATCACGATTCTGACTTGCACAAAACTCTTGTCAACGGAATCCCCAATTTCTCGATGAACAAAATGCCAACGACGCCTTGATATTCAACACCTGTCCCTCAGATGGATGGTCCCGATCCCTCCGATATTTCGAGACTTTCGATATCAAGTGACTTTGTCATTTCAAAGTCCCGATCGTCGATGCCTCTGCTGACGTCACACGTGGTTTGACACGTGTTAGATCCTGCCACGTGTCACTCTGATTCATGACTTACATGTGCCTGAAGTGTTGAATCTACCTGACACTTGTCATTCCCTGGTTGTGCCACGTGTCCCTAGCTGACGTGGTCTGCTGTCGTGAGTTGGATCAACGGTCTCGATCACTTCTAGCTCGACGGCTCAGATTAGATCTCGCAATTTTTCACATCGCGATTACTCCCACTTCTCCTTGTACTTTAAAGGGCCTGTATGTTGTCTTTGATCCGACGATGATCGGGTCTTGTGCTTGAATCTAACGGTCACTAAGTCATCTCCACAACCATAACTGTACTCGCACTCCATGCAGAGATTCAACGGTCCAGATGCAGTCTTTATCCAACGGCTGTGATTACATCGCGAAATCGCATATCGCGATTTCGGGGTTTTCATTGTCATTGTTCATGAGACTCGTGAAACTCCGATTCCCGATTCTCCGATGAGTAAAATCAACAGTCCATATCTCAAGCTTGCTTTAACGGCTGCGATCAGATCGTGAAATTGCATATCGCGATTTCGGGGTTTTCATTGTCATTGTTCATGAGACTCGTGAAACTCCGATTCCCGATTCTCCGATGAGAAAAATCAACGGTCCATATCTCAAGCTTGTTTTAACGGCTGCGATCAGATCGCGAAATCACATATCACAATTTCGGGGTTTTTGTTGTCGAGTGAACTGGACATTTCAAAGTCCCGATCCCCGATTCTCCGATGGCTTATCTCTCTCGCAACTTCTATAGATCTGACGGCCCTCGTTCTTTCGGGAAATTTGAATGAGATCCTACGGTCACTGACTCTTCTCCTCCCGATTATTGCTGCGCTTCTATTCATTGCTATTGTCATCATTGCAACCACAACTGTACTTGCCATCAATGACAAGTATACGCTGATTTGCTTTCTGTTAACTGAAATTGCCAACAATAAGAAGACTTAAACTAATACTTTAGGGCAAATGGAGTCAATGATATGGCAGAAAATGTTGAAGGAAAATGATGATAGTAGGAGAGTCAAATACAAGAGGGATAAATAGATGGAGTGTTGGTAACCCAAGGCTCCAACTATCAAACCCTAGGGGAAACTAGCTACTAAGGTGTAGGTAACCCTAGGCCTTAGTATATTGTCCTCCCTCTTTAACTCAATGATGAAGAAAAAAATGACTAAGATGAAGAAAATAAAACTAGGGTGTTGCAATGGCAAGGCCCTAACAAATGCTTCAAGAAAATTGGCCTCTTGACAAGATCCAGTAGGTGAAGGATTTTAAAGCTAGGAAAATAACATGTGCTAGTCTTCCTAGGGTTTTAAACAAGCAATTTCATAATATTAATGTAAAATGAAATATAACATAACTATAACCATTCAATTAAGAATAATTTCATAAATTTAACTTACATACATCAAGAATCATCAAGCAAAACCCTAGTTGAACACATCCACAAAGAAACTTGCCAAAATACTCCAAATTTAGCCTTCCTCAACAAGTGCGCCTAAAATTTCATCCAAGTAACCCTAGATAGGGTGAAAATTTCATTCCTACAAGTGTGAGTGAAATATGATGAATAATACAAGGGTTAAGACCCTTATTTATACAATATCAATGACCAAAATTAGGTCAAAAAGGTTGACATGGTCAGTTACACATAATATCCAGTTTTTACATTAAATGTCATAATAAAACCCTAAATCAAGTTGTAAATATGATGTCATTCCATTTTAGGGTGACGTCGGGCCTTCTTAGGGAAACGTTGGCCTCCTGGAGAAAAATGTTAGGCCTCCTTGGGCATCTGGATCCTACCACACGTGCCATCTAGAACACAACTGCCTCCAAAGTGTCCAAAACGTTGGGTGATGTCATGGGCCTTCCAAGGCATACATCATGGTGAAAAGGGAAAGACCCCCCTAGGTCCATGCCTACCAGGTTGTCCCTGGTGGAAATTCCTCTTCTCTCTCCAATGCAAACCCCTGATCTGTCTCTACCCCTGCTTGGGGTCCCAACATCCATATGGTGGGATATTAGCCCTATGGAGGTCCAAACTAATCATCTCCCCATGTGTACCTGTCCATCGGGTGTGGCCCTACAACATAAAAAAATACGCCCTCCATGGGCTCATAAGTCACAAGGATCATATCAAATCACATCTAATCATCAAGTTATTTAAACATGTGCATAAAACCCCCTTTACCCGAACAAGTTCTCAAAGACGTTATGCTATTCTAAAAGCCGATTTTGGAGGGGATGCTAGGACGTCCTATTAGGCTAGTTCTCATTGGATGTGGGATGTTCCCGGGTGAAGACAAATCCAGGCCATGTAAGTGGATGAGGTGGTAAGGGATATCCAGGCAATGGGTGCAGTGATAACATGGAAATGTATGGCTTACTTGTGGGTGTCTATGAAGAGGGTGAGTTGCACCTTGTCATGGATGCAAATGTTTCCAATCCCATTCATGCCTTTTATCTTTTATTCTTATTTTCTTTTTCTTTCAATAGAATATAGTTAGGGGGCACTTCCCCGACATGGTAACTAGTGGTGACAATGTTACCCACAAGCATTTCACGAAAATGAGAAGATTGGCTCATGATGAGACCCCCTTTCTCTTGGATATGCTACCAAGAGCCACTACCCTGGCATGGTGACCAACTGAATGGAGTGTCATACCGCTGCATTCCCATGGACCTAATAGTTTGGCTCATGATGAGACCCCCTATCCTCCAACTAGGACTTGTTTTATTATTTTTAAGGGTCCCTCTGTTTCTTGCTAAGAATCATTTTATATCTTTCTCGGGGATCCCTGAGCGAAGCATCTCAAGGTTTCATTCTTTTTTCTTTTTTCTTTTTCCAGCTAATTTTACCCTACGGGCCTTTAGCCCCTTCTTCCCACAAGGTAAGGTACAACCCTTTGCTAGTTTGGAAAACCTAATGCTCGGACCAGTGTATGGGATGGATGAGCTGGAAAAAGATGAAAAGTGGTAAGTATGGTGGGAGAAGACGATGACCTTTCTTGCATCCCCTCAGTGGAAAATCAAACCCTATGGGAACCAACTTACTAGGGCATCCTGTCATTCCCCCCAGGTGTGGTCAAGTGGAAAGGCATAAGGTCCAAGCACACATTAGAAGCAAAAAGAATTAAATGCACATATTCAAATGTTTTGAGAATCAAAGTGACACATACCATGATACCAAGACTCATTACCTCATGGAGAAAGACCCATTTATGTTGAAGGACCAAGCTTATGTGATGGATGTTGCTTCTGCTAACAAAGTGGAGGCATTGAAGAAGAAAATTATGGGCCCTCTAGGGCCACGCTTAAGTTGATATGGCTCTTGGTACTCCATGTCTAGGACCTGTGGGCCTTGAGACATAATCTCCTTAGTTATTTGTGGGCTAGGGGATAATAGACCCAACTAATCAAGCAAATGTAAATTAACCATGCCAATCAAATTAATGCTTTGCAAAATAGATTGATCACTATGGAGAGGGTACAAGCTAATAGATCTCATCATAATCCAAATGATAAGTGGCCAAAGATAACTCCTCAACATGATCAAAGACCACCTAGTCGTTTTGAGTCCACCAACTTGGTAGATCATCAAGCCATACCTTATTGTAGGCCTTGTGGTGAATTTCATGAGGAAATGACTTGTCCAGTTTTTCTTGAGGGTTGTGATGAATATGACTATGGTAATAAAGGAAATGAACAAGTTAATATGTGTGGTAGGAAGTATAATGTTGGAATGCATGGTTGGATGGAGTTTGTTGAACAAGGTAGTAGTGCAAGTTGCATGAATAATGTTGTTGATAAGGAAACTGAAAATTTTGGGCCTAAGCCCACACCCCAACAAGTTTCAGAAATGGATAAGTATAGAGGCATTACCTACCAAAGGAATGGAAATAGAAATCAAGAAAACATTCCCAAGGTAGCACAAACCCCTCCTAAGTCAAATGTGCATGCAAACTCAGATTTAAATATTGACTTAGGTGGATGGTTAAGTAATGAAAATATGTTGGTTCATGTTTTAGAAATCATGAAGATCCCTTCTCAAAGGGAAAAAATACTTAAAGCCATAGAATATCCTCCTCAAAATATTGTTGATATACAACCAACAATATCTTACCAAGATGCACCAGCAATTTTGTAGAATTGGGATAGGGGGAATGAAAAGAATCAACCTTTGTTTCCTTTTTCTACTTGTGAACAATAAAGTGTTTCATAATTTCATGCTTGACTCAGGGGCTAGTTCAAATGTTATGACTAAGAAGGTAATTGATAAATTAAACTTAAGGATATCTAGACCTTACCATAACATTTGTGCCATGGATAGTAAAATGATTAAAGTGCATGGATTAATCAAGAGTTTGCAAGTACACTTAGTTGTTTTTCCAGACATCATGGTTGAAATGGATATTGTTGTAATTGATGTTCCTGATGCTTGGGGAATGTTGCTTTCTAGGAAGACAACTACATATTTGGGGGGTAATTTACAAATGGATTTAACTTATGCTACCATCCCTACTCCAGATGAAAATACTTTTAAGTTGAATAGAGAATTGGAAAGGAGGTATCATGTTGAGGACCCAAGAAATCCTATAACTGAGTTAAAGCATAGAGAGGATGATCTTGGTAATTATGTTATTTTGTCTAACTCTATAGTGCCTTTAGAATAAGAAATTAAATATGATAGAGTTGATGAAATTTGGTATATGAATTTTGATAGTGCTTTTTCTAGAGCTGGAAAAGGTGCAGGAATAGTCATTAAATCTCCAAATGGTCAAGAATTTCAACTTTCTTATAGATTGGAGTTTGATGCAACTAATAATGTGGCTGAGTATGAGGATTTGTTTCTTGGTTTGGAGTTTTTCAAAGATATGGGTGTAAAATGTTTGAATATCAAGGGAGACTCAGTTTTGGTCATTCAAGAACTTAAGAATAAGTTTGTTTGCAAGTCATAAAGATTGAAAAAATATAGGAATGCAATATGGGATTCCATTGAAGATCTTGATGCTTTGAATCTTATTGCTATTCCTAGGGAACAAAATTCTAAGGCTAATGAGATTTTTGTAGCTTCTTCCACACTTCAACTTTCCCATGAGTTGATTAAGGAGAATATTTTCGTGGAAGTAATCTCTAGACCCTCAGTTCTAGATAATATGGATCATTGGAAATTTTTTGATGATGATAAACAGGTTATTAAATTCTTGACTCAAATACAAAAATTTTCTGATTTTCATGTCAATGATAAAGAGGAGGGTTGTAACTATTCAAAAAATGACAATAAGGCTAATCTAGTTCCTAGGCGCCTTATTGCACAAGAAAAGATATTTGATAGACAATATGGCCACAAGCATAAAGAAGAATCAAATGAAAAACCATGTGACCACTTGGAGGTCAACCTAGGAAGTGATAAAGAGCTTAGGATGGTGAAAGTAGGTAAAATCACCCCTATATAAGAAATAAATGAAATTGTCAAATTGTTAAAGGAATATAGGGATGTTTTGGATTTCACTTATGATGAACTCAAGGTCTATAGGGAGGATGTGATTCAACATGTGATTCCTTTGAAGGAAGAAACTAATCCCTTTAGACATAAATTGAGACAGATTAACTCCAAGTTAGCTCGTTTGGTTCAACAAGAGTTACAAAAAATGTTAGCAGTAGGAATTATAGCCCAAACTATACATTTTTCATGGTGTTCAAACATGGTTGTTGCTAGAAAGAAGAATGCAAAAATAAGGCTATGTATTCATTTCAGAAACTTAAATATTGCATGCAAAAAGGACAATTATCCTCTTCCCAAGATGGAAACATTACTACAAAGAGTAATAGGATCAGGAATGATTTCAATGCTTGATGGATTTTCAGGATATAATCAGATCAGACTTAAGGAGGAAGATAGGCATAAGACTACTTTCACTACATGGGGTACCTTTGAATATTTAAGAATGCCTTTTGGTCTATCAAATGATGGAGATACCTTTCAAATAGCTATGGAGTATGTCTTTAGAGGGTTAATTGGAAAATTAATTGACATATATCAAGAGGATTTGACAGTTTTTTCTAAGGATGGGAAGAGTTATATTGGTCATCTTAGACAAGTTTTTGAAAGGTGTAGAGAGTTTGGAATTTCCTTAAATCCTGCTAAGTCAGTTTTTTGGGTGACAGAAGGTAAAATCTTGGGCCATATAATTGCAAAATACGGGGTCGAGTTAGACCCAAAGAGACTTGAGGAAATTGGAAAGGTGCCCTTGCCTATTTCTAAGAAATCCCCCCAATCCTTCTTAGGCGAGACCAATTTTGTTCATAGGTTCATTCCTAACTATGCTTAAATTGTGAAACCTATATATAAGTTTCTTAAGAAGGATGTTAAGTTTGAATGGAATGATGAAAGTAAGAAATCATTCCAAGATATTAAAAATGCCATATCTGAAGCTCTCGTCCTTATTAGCCCATATTATTCTAAGGACTTTCAGATTTTCTCTTTTGCTTCTGAAGATACTATTACTGGTGTGTTTCTTCAGAAAAATGATCAAGGCCACGATTAACCCATTGCAAATATGAGTAGAGCCTTGCATAATGAAGAATTAAAGTATCCCGTGTTTGAGAAACAAGCATATGCCTTGGTGAAGTCACTTAAACACTTTAGGGTCTTCATTGGATATTCCAAGGTAATTAGTTATGTGCCTAGTTCAGTAGTTAAATATGTGTTGTCTCGGTTAGAGGAATCAGGCTCAAGGGGTAGATGGATTTCTAAAATCCAAGAGTATGATTTGGAAATCAACCCTACCAAGTTGGTTAAGGGTCAAGGTTTAGACAAAATGTTAACATAAAGGAATGAAAGGGCCTTGGGTATGATTTGTCATAACAATAATCAAGAGTTCCCACCTAATTTATTAAATCTTGAAAAAGTTGAGTGGTAAGAAGATATTATATTATATCTTAAGAATTGTTGATGATTACAGCTGCGTGAGACATCCTCCAAGACATAGACCTGAGAGAGAGCCCATGCGTTGGGTGTTCCCATGAGATGGGTGTGTGGTTCCTATCTGAGACTGAACTAGAACGTTGTGTTGGCCTCCTCTATGTAGAGAGTTGAGATGATACTCTAGATGATTCTCCCGTGTAATGCAGTGATAAAGAAGATCTGTTAAGTTGGACATGCATGTGGTGGAGCATAGGTGAACGTGTGGAAAATCCCATGAGTTGGGTGCATCGTTCTGCGACAGAGATGAAATAATGTATTAGCCTCCTCTGAGTAGAGAGTTGAGATGATGTGATGCTCCAGATGATTCTCCTGTGTAACACAGTGAGAAAGAATATATGTTGAGTTGGGTGTGCCTATGGTTGAGCACATGTGAATGTGATCCTAGTGGTTGAGCATTAGTTAGTGTGGTTCTCCTATGAGACGCATTGAGATAGAGATGTGGACATGTGGACATCCCTGTGGTTGAGCACAGATGGATGTTCCCTTGGTGGTTGAGCACTAGTGGGTGTATGATATCCCTTGCTATATTGTTCAAGAGTCAGACTTACCTGTAACCCTATTTGTGATGTAAAGGGTATAGGTCAGCCCCACCATAAAGTGAAAGATAATTAATATGGTAATCATTAATTATATTGTGAGTTATTGAGGTCGGGCTTGTTGTTCCAATAGACACCACCGTTGATAGGTTAAGTCTAATATAATTAAAGGTAAATTCCCCATTGAGGAATCATAACACAAGTGTGAGTTTGGAAATTTCAGCAAACACTTGTTCTTGGGAAAAGTGCACACCTCTCTTGGGCGCTAGGCTTCTAGGGTTTGTGAGAACCCTTTTGTGTGATAAGTATTTATGGTAGTGGAGGTATTTCTCTTGAATAATATAACAAAGGATTGGTTGGGTTTTATTCCCTTGTTAAGAAGGGTTTCCCAGGATACTTCTTGTGTACTTGTGCATTATGTTTCTTCTTGTGATCTTGGTTGTTGCAACAAATTGTCTATGGTTTAAGTAAAATGATAAAAATGGAATGAAATTCATGCTTAAGCCTAACCTATTGAAAAATCAACATGGTATCAGAGAATAGGTCTTGAAGAACCCCTGCACAATCATTTGAAGCCAAGTCATCCTTCTATTCTGCAATTTCGTACGACCTCTAGGGTTTGCTGCAATTTCGTACGACCCTCATTTTCTGGAGATTTTTAGCCCCTAAGACTTGGAAGTTGAGGAAAATTTTGACATAGGAGAGTATGACCTTCTCCAACGCACCTCTAGAGACTCTCAGAGTGAAATTCTGAGCATTTTGAAATTTTGGCCTTAGGGTTTCTAGGGTTTCACAATTTTCTACAGAATTTTGGCTTTAGGGTTTCTACAGTTCATTGGAGGAGCCTTTTCAGCTCACCAGTATTCCTATGACATTCTTAAGGCTTATTTTTGGTAGTTATAAGCCCAACAAAACCTAAGGTTGCTAGTCTAACCTAGCCATTAGGTTTTCTAAGTCCAGTTGGCGAGAGTTTGTGAAGAAATTTGAAAATATGAAGAACATAACCTTAGTGGAAGATAGGCTTGATGGATCAGGAAACTTCAACTCTTGGAATTCAAGGCTTTAGGTCACCCTTGAAGAATATGATGTTATGAGTGTGATACAAAAGACTTTACCAGAAACAACTACCGATGAAGAGAAGGAAATAAGAAGGGAATAAGATGTCAAGGAAAGGAAAATAATCATCTACTGAGTAAGAGATCATCTCCTACCTCATATTGCCAACCTAAAGACAACTTATGAAATGTATGAATCACTGAAAGATATGTTTGAAAGTGACAACACCCTCAAATCACTTACCTTAAAGGGCCAACTTCAAAGTACCAAAATGATAAAAGGTGATACAGTTGCTACCTTCTTTATGAAGATATCAGAGATCAAGGATCAACTAGGTGCCATTGAAGAAATCATGTCTGACAGAGAACTTGTCTTATCTACTCTCAAGAATATTCCAAAACACTGGGAACCTTTTCTTCAAAGCATCAGTGGAAGAGAAAAATTACCAACTTTTGATCATCTGTGGACATACTGTACTCAAGAAGAACTTAGACTTAGAAATGGAGGAGTGGAAGACTCCCCTGATGACAACCATGCTCTTTCACTTCATACAAAGAAAGGAGGAAGATTCAAAAGAAACTTCAGAAAAACATTCAGAGATGAGAAGACTCCATCAACTTTAGGTTATAATTGAAGAAGAGATGTTTCAAAGATTCAGTGTTTCAGATGTGACAAATATGGACACTATGCAAGAAATTGTCCAACGAAGAAGAAAGGAAGACAATATGCTTCCACCACTGACATTGATCTAGATCCACCTCAAAAAGATGAAGATAAGAGAGATGAGAGGTACTTCCTCTAAAACCAAATACAAAATTGAGCATGACTGCAGACCCAGGTAAATTGTTTGATCATTAAATTTATAGTTGATTGCATTCTTAATAAGTGAAGGGTATTATCTCTAGTGTGGCATCCCTCATGACTTGGACCATTATCCATGGTACGGGAGTCCAAACCTTATTGATTGATTATTATTCTAGTCAAGTAGAGCACCTAAAGACATAAAAGATCTAGAAATCAAGTAAAAGAAGACATCCATCCTTCAGGATTCAGAGAGAGTTATTTGAATCAGATGGAGTCAAGAAAAATGAGAAGAAGGAAGAGAAAATACATTCTCCCCCTTTAGCAGTTCAGAGGGAGAAAGACATTATTCCAGCCGATTCAGTTGCTCCATTTGATATGCCCAGAGATATTGCAATAAGTCATAAAAGGAATGCCTAGGCCCTACAAACTCTATAGGAGGCAGAGGAACATACAATCCCCTCAAGGCACATCCCGAGAAATAAAAAGAGATTTTCGAGCTACCCTTCAACCATGAGCCACTTCATTGATTCTGAGCCTCCTTGTCACGGAGAAGCGACAGGTGATTAGGTATGGAAAGATGCCATGACAGAAGAATACCAGTATATCTTAAAGAATGATGTCTGAAATATTGTTCTAAGACCAGAAAGGAAGTCTGGAGTGACTTCCAAATGGATTTATAAAATCAAGCATGCAGCTGATGGAAGCTTTGAGAAATACAAAGTGAGATTTGTAGCGAGAGGGTTCTCGCAAGTAGAGGGAGTTGACTATGATGAGACTTTTTCTCCAGTAGCCCGATACAATTCCATCTGTTCTATCATTGCACTAGCTACTTCCATGGGTTGGAAGCTACATCATATGGATGTAAAGACAACCTTTCTCAATGGTGAAATTCAGGAAGAAGTTTATATCGAGCAGCCATAAGAATTTTTTATACACAACAAAAAATCTCATGTGTGCAGGTTGAAAAGAAAGCCATGTATGGACTAAAGCAAGCACCACGTGCTTGGTACGATAAAATGGATGGATTCCTAATGAGTTTGGGCTTCAGAAAGAGTGTTGTTGATCCAAATCTATATTATCACATTGATGGCAATGAGTGTTTGATCTTGGTCTTATATGTGGATGACCTTTCCTCACCAGTTCAGAGAGACTCATTGCTGAATGAAAACACGAATTGACTGCTAAATTTGAGATGAAGGATTTAGGATTGATGCATTACTTCTTGGGACTAGAAGTATAGCAAAGGACAGATGATATTTTCCTGAGTCAAGGAAAATACACTGTGGAGATATTGAAAAACAATTGTATGATAGAATGCAAATCCATGCCTACACCAATGGTGATGGATTTGAAGAAGATGAGTGATGTTGATTCCAGAGATATTGATCCACACTTGTACAAATAGTTGATTGGATCACTAATGTATATGGTTAACACCAGACTAGATATATGCTATGCAATGAATGTACTTAGCCAATTCATGATCCAACCGAGACAGACTCACTGGATAGAAACAAAACATGTATTGAGATACCTACGAGGGACAATTGGTTATGGACTAAGATATGCCTCCAGTGTAGACTTGAGCCTACAGGGATGTGCCGATGCAGATTGGGCAGGGAGCGCAGTGTACCAGAAGAGAACCTCTGATTGTTGATTTACTTTAGGGTCTTCCATGGTTTCCTTGTGTAGAAGGAAACAAATATCTGTGGCATTGAGTAACGCAAAGGAAAAATGAATTTCATTAAGTGTGGCAGTCCGTGAAGCAGTGTGGATTTAAAAACTTCTAACTTATTTATTCAATCATGAGATGGATCCTACTACTATTCATTGTGATAACCATAGATGTGTCAAGATCTCTAAGAACCTTGTGTTTCATGATAGATCGAAACACATTGAGATAAAATATCACTATATTAGAGACATGGTGCAGAGGAAGACAATACACGTGCAATACCTTCCTACCCATGAGCAGATCACATATATCTTCACCAAATCGCTTGCCAAGACGAAGTTCGAGTACTTTCATGAGAGACTTGGCCTGGTGGAGAATGCCTCCCTAGCTGAGAGGGAGTGTTGATGATTACAACTGTGTGAGACATCCTCTAGGACACAGACCTGAGAGAGAGCCCATGAGTTGGGTGTGCCCATGATATGGGTGTGTGATTCCTATCTGAGATAGAAATGAAATGTTGTGTTGGCATCCAATGTGTAGAGAGTTGAGATGATACTCCAGATTATTCTCATGTGTAACATAGTGAGAAAGAATATATGTTGAGTTGGACGTGCCTGTGGCGGAGCACAGGTGAACGTGTGGACAATCCCATGAGTTGGGTGCATCATTCTGAGACAGAGATGAAACGATGTATTAGCCTCCTCTGAGTAGAGAGTTGAGATGATGTGATGCTCCAGATGATTCTCATGTCTAATGCAGTGAGAAAGAAGATATGTTGAGTTGGACGTGTTTGTGGCTGAGCACAAGTGAACGTGATCCTAGTGGCTGAGCACTAGTGAGTGTGGTTATCTTGTGAGACACTGTGAGATAGAGATGTAGACATCCTATGGTTGAGCATAGATGGATGTGCCCCTAGTGGTTGAGCACTAGTGGGTGTATGAGATCCCTTGCTATATTGTTCAAGAGTCAGACTTACCTGTAACCCTATTTGTGATGTAAAGGGTACATGTCGGCCCCACCATAAAGTGAAAGATAATTAATGTAAAATATAATTAATATGGTAATTATTAATTATATTGTGATTTATTGAGGTTGGCCTTGTTGTTCCAATAGACACCATTGTTGATAGGTTAAGTCTAATATAAGTAAAGGTAAATTCCCCATTGAGGAATCATAACACAAGTGTGAATTTGGAAATTTCAGCAAACACTTGTTCTTGGAAAAAGTGTGCACCTCTCTTGGGCACTATTCTTCTAGGGTTTGTGAGCACCCTTTTGTGTGCTAAGTCTTTATGGTGGTGGAGGTATTTCTCTTGAAGAATATAGCAAATGATTGGTTGGGTTTTCTTACCTTGTTGAGAAGGGTTTCCCAAGATACTTCTTGTGTACTTGTGCATGGCGTTTATTCTTGTGATCTTGGTTGATGCAAAAAATTGTCTATGGTTTAAGTAAAATGCTAAAAATGGAATGAAAATCATCCTTAAGCCTAGCCTATTGAAAAATAAACAAGAATCTCAAGGAATGATGCTGAATCAAAGAAACTAGTGGATGAATTCCATGCTGGATTTTGTGGTGGACACTTTGCTTCTAAAACTACTACACACAAAATCCTTAGAGAAGTATATTATTGGCCCACAATATTTTCATATGTGCATCAGTTTGTGAGAAAGTGTGAGCCTTTTCATCTTTTCACAGGAAAGCAAAAGTTAGTTTCTCTCCCCTTGCAACCGGTTGTGGTTGAAGCACATTTTCAGTAGTGGGGTTTGGACTTCATTGGAAAGTTCAAGGATAATTCAAGTAATGGGTATTCATGGGTTATTACAGCCACATATTAATTCACCAAATGGGTTGAATCCATTCCCATAAAGTCAACAACTGGAAAGGTTGTGATGGATTTCCTTGAAGATAGGATTATTACTAGATTTGGGGTGCCTTCAAAAATAGTGACAGATAATGCTAAGGATTTTTATTCAGCAGATTTGTCTTCCTTTTGTTTCAAGTATGGTATTATCTTGTCACATGCATCCGATTACTATCCCTAAGGAAATGGTCAAGCTGAGTCAAGTAATAAAAATGTAATAACCATAGTTAAGAAAATAGTTGGAGAAAACAAAAGATCTTGGGATAGTAAGATTAAACATGCATTATGGGCTGACAGAATTACTAAGAAAGCAACAACATGGAAAATTCCTTTTGAGTTAGTGTATGGTTTGGAGGCTAGGTTGTCAGTGCACCTTAGACTTCCTACTTATGGTTCAGTTTAGGATTTTTCTAGAGAACATGATGCAATTTAGAACATGGTCCATCAGATTATAGAGCTAGATGAAAACAAAAGAAGGGCTTATGATCAGAATTACATAAATTAGAGTAAAGTTAATAAAGATTTTGATAAGTCAGAAAGGAAGAGGGACTTCATTGTTGGGGATACAATTTTGTTATGGGATAAAGGCAGAGAGAAACCAGGAAAACATGGCAAGTTTGATAGTTTGTGGTTGGGTCCATATGTGATTCGAGAAATAGCAGGTCCTAATTCTTTTCATCTCAGACATTTGGATGGTGAGCCCATTAACATTCCGAGGAATGGGAAACAACTCAAACTCTTCTTCAGATTATGGGCAACTTGGTGTCCAAAGGGACACCCTTTGTAACGTATCTCTAACCCTTCTCCTTTATTTCAGTTTTGTATCATTTCATTCATTATGTAATTATGTTACTTAGATGTTTTGTTGTATCATAGTTCATTTTGTAATTGTTGTACAATAGTTATTTCATTATGTGATTATTGTTTATATCATTTTATTTATTCATTATATACATGTATTTATGTTGGGTATTGGTGAACACTTTGTTTTGTAGATGCTGGATTCTTGTATGCTTTCCTTCCCAAGTGAAGATCAAACACACGTCCCCATGTGGAGCCATATGTTGACCACCTATTTCAACTAGGGGGTCAAATCCATGTACCATGAAGATATGAACCTGATGGTGCTACCAAGTTAAAGACTTGTTGGTTCTACAAGGCAATTTTAGCCTTCAACACTTATTTTGTAATTCGAATTTCCGCTCCCCTGCATGGGATAATAATGTAATGGGTCTGCATGGATCGTATTTTAGGTCATTTTCCTAGGAATTCATCATTAGGGAAGTCCTTTTATTGATTTTTTTTTTCCTCGGGTTATTAATTTGGCCTAATCAACCTTATTAATTTCCCTTGAGTTTTTCACTCCAACAATAATCCTCCAAAGTTGTGAAATACATTCAAATGGTTGATCCCTATGGTAGCTAGTGTCTAGGAATATTGTAAATTACCATGCTATATATCTCCTAGATTCTTGCGGAATTCCGTCGAGTCTAAAGTATTTTTTTTAATTTTTTAAAATTACCTAGTTAATGGTAATTTTAATTAATTTTTGATAAAAAAAAATGTAAAAACTAGGTCCTGGGGATTTTGAGAGGGGTATTTGTGCTCAAAAGAAATGGAATGAGACCCCATACACCCTTGGACCAATTTTCAGCTCAATTGGACAAGTTTTGCTAGGTGTTTGTCCATGAGGAGTCCAAGTCATTCTAAAACAACAATTTAATTGCTTGATTTGACATAGTCAAAATGTCAGATTTTTGTAATATGAGAAAAATAGTTAGATAAAAGGTGGGAGATGATGTTAAACCCATTCATAAGCTACCCAAACCATTTCCTAACATTAATCCACCCATTCCACTTAGCCACCACTCAATAAAGTTATCCCCCTAGGGAAGTTGTGCCCCCCTTGAGGAAGAAACCATGGTAAATTAAAAAATTAGGTGGTGGGGCATCCTCTCTCCCTAAGTGCGCCCTCCTAGTGAATCCACGTCATGATTTGACTTGTCAAAAGTGGATGCCAACTCACATCCCACTAAGTACCAAAACCCTAACTTAGCAAAACCTTAGCAAGTGCACCCCCTTCCTTGAGATGCTCAATATCTCTTGAGAATTGACACTTGGAAAACATCCAAGAGGGGTAGATCTTGCTTCCCAAGTATAAATTAAGGCCCTCCCCTCCTCATTTCTCATCTATTATTTTCCTACTGTTATTATGCTCAAATTTCTCCCATCTCCCATTCTTTTCTCTTCCTCATTCTTGCTCAAGATTTTTGGAGAAAAGCTTGTTGCAAGTATTTGCAACAACCTTCTACTATCAATAATAAATGAAAGATTTGGAGGCATATGGTGTGTTGAGAGTATTCTTGGTGCATCAAACTATTGGAGGTGACTTGGTATTGGTTTCTTTTGTGCATGCATTTGTTTCAAGTTTTAGTGTAGAGATCCCAAGCAAAGTATTTTTCTTGGGTAGATTTGCAATAGTTTTATTGTAGATATTAGTGAGTATATTTTAGATTAGCAAAGTATTTTGTTTCCTCTAATATATATACTCACCCCTTTTCTCTATCTTGTATCTTGCTCACAATTATTTGCAGGTCATTTCTAGGATTGGAGAAGCTTGTTTCAGATTTGGAAACTAGCTTATTTCATCCATTTTCACCTTTCAAATTTTATGGAATACATTTATGTTCTTTCCATAGAGTTTTTGGAGTATTCTAATATATAGAATAGGTCATTTTAATCATATTTGTTTGCTGAAATTTTCTGTAGAAAATATTTGTGTAGCTAACAAAAATTTTCTTGAGTTTTTGTCACTTTTTGCAGCATTTCCAGCAAGCTTTTGCTTGTTGTGTTTTTGCAGGTTGGTGACAAAAAGAGGGATATACAACCCATTTGGGGCATCTACAAGCTAAGAATCAACCTCCCAATTTGGGGTAACAAATACCCACTTCTTTATTTCCTATATTACATTGTAAGCAAGCCCAAGAGAGTCTCTAGGGCTTGCATTTCTTTAAAGTCTTGTAAATTTCTGTATTTTCTTTTCATAGTTTTCCTACACCTAGGATAGTGTTTGGCCAAGCCAACCATCCTAAATCATTAGGCTAGAGTAAAGAGTTTTATTTCAGTTTTGTTTACTTTACTTTATGGACCAAGGGAAAGGGTGACCAAAATATTCCTAGCAATCACGAGGACAACATTGCACTAGGTAATAATGAGGTGTTTCATTTGTACAAAACATACATAAGGGATAGTGCTTTTGTAGGACCCCACCCCATCGTTCTGGAGTAAGAAAGAGATACAAATTGGGGTGATTTTCCTAACGATGCCTCTGACATCTCTGAAGACTGGGATGACTATTATTTTACACAAGAGGATGACTATCTAATAAGATTTAGAAGGAAAGGAGTTGGCTTCGTCAAATGGGAAGGGGATGATATCGAAACTAGTGAAACACATGAGCCAACCAAATAAAGTATTCCCATATTTTCCCCTGATAATTTGCCTTTCTCTTCAGAGGAATACTTTGATCAAATACAATGGCCAAAGAAGCAATATTATCAACAATTCCTAGACAAATACAAGGACAAAGAAGTTGGATTGTCAAATTGTTGAAGAAACAAGAAGATGACATATTGATCAAACCATCCTAGCAAGAAGTCTTCACAGCAGAATCCCACCCTCCTCCCTTGAAACAATATACTAGAGTTACACAAGAAATAGCCAAACCTAATACAAAGGATTACCAAGAGGTAGATACAGTCTAGATGTGGGATACAAAGAAGGGAGAGCCTACTAATGTCAAGGGAAGTGCATAACTTTGGCTTGGACCCTTCAGAATTGGAAGAAAGTTAGTTAATGATTTCTACTTTTTGTCTACGTTGGAAGGAAGAAGACGCCCATTACCGGTTAGTGGACACCTTCTCAAATCCCATAAGGGGGCAGAGACTTGACTTCACAGGTAGGTATAGGTAAGTAGGTAGGCATTTGCATTCATTATATATACCATCTACATTTCATGCTAGAGTAGTTGTATTTCCATTTGTATATATGCTTGCTTACTTTCATTTAATGTACCATATATGAGCCAGGGGTGATATCACCACCCCAAATGGTTACTAATGATTTTTGTTGAGATCAAGCAGGTCACAGGTCATGCCAGAGATGTTGAGGTTCTCATGCGCTCTAATATGAGCACATATCCCCGAGTTGGAGCCAGATGTTATCCCCTAGCCTAGGGATAAATAAGGATATTATGTCTTGAGGCCCACAAGTCCTATACATGGAGTACCGAGAGCCATATTGACTTGAGCCTGGCCCTGGAGGGCCCATATTTCTTATTCAACACCTCCATATTGTTAGCAACAACAACATCCATCCCATTGGCCTAGTCCTTCAGCAACAGTAGGTCTTTCTCCATGAGGTAATGAGTCTGGGTACCATGGTATGTGTCACTCTGATTCTCAAAACATTTGAATATGTGCATTTAATTATTTTTGGTTCTGACGTGTGATTGGACTTTATGCCTTTCCACTTGTCCACACCTGGGGGGAATGACAGGATGCCCTAGCAAGTTGGTTCCCTTATGATTTGAGTTTCCATTGGGTGGGTTCATGATAGGTCATCACCCACTCCCACCATACTTATCACTTTTCATCATTTTTCCTCTCATCCATCCCCTACATTGGTTTGGGCAATGGGTTTGCCAAGCTAGAAAAGGTTTGTACCTTACCTTGTGGGAAGTAGGGGCTAAAGGCCTAGAGGGTAAAAGTAGCTGGAAAAAGATAAAATCCAAAAGAACAAAACCTTCATATGCTTCGCCCAGGGATCCCCGAGAAAGCAATAAAAGGATTCTCAGCAAGAAATGGAGGGACCCATAAAATAATAAAATCAAGACCTAGTTGGAGGATAGGGGGTCTCATCACAAGCCAACCTATTAGGTCCATGGGCATGTAGCGGTATGACACTACCATTCAACTGGTCACCACACCATGGTAGTGGCTCTTGGTGGCATATCCAAGAGAAAGGGGGTCTCATCATGAGCCAACCTTCTCATATCTGTGAAATGTTTGTGGGTAACATTATCACCACTTGTCAACACGCTAGGGCAGTTTCCCCTAACTTGTCTCTTGAAAGAAAAAGAAATAAGATAAAAAGGCAAAAAACATTGAATGGGCTTGGAAAAATTTTCATCCATGACAAGGTGCAACTCACCCTCTTCAAAGGCACCCACATGTAAGCCATACATTTCCCTGTCATTATTGCACCCATTTCTCAAACATCCCTACACCACCTCATCCACTTACATGACTTGGATTTTCCTTCACCCGGAAACATCCCACGTCCAATGAGAATTATCCCAGTAGGACCTCTTGAAACCCTATCCAAACCTGGCTTATATAATAGTATAATGTCTTTGATCACTTGTTTGGGAAAGGGGGGTTTTATGCACATGTTTAGATAACTTGATTATTAGATTTGATTGACATTGTTATGATCCCTATGAGTTATGATCCCATGGAGGGCATACTTGTTTTAATTGTAGAGCCACACCCGAAGGATAGGTACACATCGGGAGATGATTAGTTCAAACCTCCATAGGGCTAAAAACCCACTATATGGATGTTGAGATCCCAACCAAGGGAAAACACATATCAGAGGCTTGCACCAGAGAGAGAGGAGGACGTTCCACCAGAGACATCCTGGTAGGCCTGGACCTAGGGGGGTCTTGCCCTCCCACTATGATGTTGTCCTTGGAAGGTCCATGACATCACCTCTGTGACCCTTAACGTCAACCAACGTTTGATGGACACTTTTGAGGAAGTTATGTGCCAAGTGGCATGTGTGGCTTGATACAGAGGCCTTGGGAGGCCTAAACTTTTTCTTCTGGAGGCCAACTATTCACCTAAGAGTCCTAACGTCACCCTAAAATGGCATGGCATCACCTTTACTACTTGATTTAGGGTTTAATTTGTCATTTTTATGTAAAACCTGGATATTACATGTAAACTGGCCATGTCGAACTTTCTTGACCTAATTTGTAAATTAAAGGTCATTTGTATTGTATAAATAAGGGAAAAATATCTCTTATTTTTCATCATCTTTCACTCACACTTAACCTAGGTCTAAAATTTGCACCCTAATTAGGGTTTATTGGCTGAAAGTTTGTGTGCACTTCTTGAAGGAGGCTAGTTTTGGTGTATTTTAACATTTTTCTTGGTGGAAGTCTTCAACTACGCCTATTGCTAGATGATTCTTGCTGAATGTAAGTAAATTGTTGAAATTATTCTTCATTTTGAATGGTTATGGTGTATTTATCTTGAATTGCTTCCAAGATTATGAAATTTCTAGTTTAAAACCCTATGAGGCTAAAGCACATGTTATTGTTCTTGCCTTAACAAATTTTCACCTACTAGATTATGCTAGAAACCCTATTTTCTTGAAGCTTTGTGCTAAGGGCCTTGCCATTGCAACACCCTAGCATTATTTTCTTCATCTAGCCATCATCCACTTCATCTTTGAGCTAAAGAATGAGGAAAACCACTACGTCCTAGGGTTACCTACTTCCTAGTGGCCATTTTCCCCCTAGGGTTTAGTGATTGAAGCCTTGGGTTACCAACACTTCAATCATTGACCTTATTGTGTCTAGATATCATATTATCATTTGTTACTTCAAGATTGTCATTGCTATTTCATCCTTGAGCTAAAGAAGGAGGAAAACCACTAGGTCCTAGGGTTACCTACTTCCTAGTGGCCATTTCCCCCCTAGGGTTTAGTGATTGAAGCATTGGGTTACCAACACTTCAATCATTGACCTTCTTGTCTCTAGCTCTCATATTATCATTTGTTCCTTCAATATTTCCACTACTAAAAGAGACTCCATTAACCCTAAAAGAATTGATCTAAGCCTTGCATTTGATTGATTGATGAAAACAACTCTCCAAACTTTTACCTCAAGCTATCCACTAACCTTTCCTAACCCTAGAGTAGACTAATTATCTAACCTACTTGTTGTTGTTACAAAATTAATCTAAAACCATCTATTGTAGCAATAAAATCACTAAAAATCAATTACAAAGTTGATTTATACACAACCTAATTGGCTTCTGACAAATGCTAGTACATTGCTATCATTGAGTTATTATTTTTGGTCATTGTGAAGCTTCTTTAAGGAATTTATTGTGAAGCTATTATCGTATAAACATTGTTGTTATAAAAAAAAAAATTCTGCATCATACATCAACTATTACTTTTATTGATAATTCCATGGTTTTATGAAGTACTAACATCAAATTGTACTTGCAAAAGATATTGTTTTCATGTTGCTTTGTTCTGGGAAGGTACATCTAAGCACTTCATTACTTCATTGGTTAAAACCTTGGGAATTTCTGATCAGTGTGACTTGTGAGAGGGGATAATTTTATAGACACTTTAACCTTTGCCTTCTCAAACCCCCTGGTCACCGGGGATGTCTCCCCTGGGCCATCAATCCTAAATAGAAAGAGTTATCTTATTAAGGTGACAGTGATAGGATGACCTCTTGTTACGCCAATTTTCCTCCCTTAGCCTTTCCCTTTGGGACAAGTGAAAATTGAGCGATAACATTTTGGTGCCGTTGTTGGGGAACACTGAGTCAATTCTCCTCAAAGAAGACACTTTTCCGTAAGTCTTTCCTCAAAAAACCTTTACTTTGCAAAGATTACATAGCGACTCCACTGAGGGTGATCACCTCATCCCTTTGATAGTTTCAAGAAGACTATCTGGCGACTTCACAAATGAGGATCCGTAGCGGACATCAATACACACTTTCTTCTTCTCCCGTAGTTCCTATTACCCTTATAGATCCTCCTAAATGGTCTAACAAAGAATTTTTTGTCCCTTTGGACTTAACTAACACCCAAGGAGGATTACATAATCTCCCCAAAGAGGTTGATTCTGTGATACCTAAATTATCAGGAAAAGTAGGATCTTATGGCAACTCACATTGGAATACGTTTTATGAGGGATATGAATTTCACCAATCAAGAGAATAACACCCTAACACCTTCATGAGGCTTTTTGCAAGCTCACTCACCGGGAGTGCTAGAGGTTGGATTAATGGTCTCCCGAATGGAAGCATTGAAACCCCTGAAGATCTTGAACGAGCTTTCAAGGATAAATGGTGTAAAAAAGAAAGTATGTCCTCCTTTTACTCTCAATACCCCGAAGTTTGCAAACAAACCAACGAAGACATTGGGGAATTCAATGATAGGTTCAACACTCTCATTAGAAAACTTCAGCCCAATTTTATCCCAAAGAGCGTTATTCTCCAACATTACCTTAACTCCTTAGAAGCAACTTTACAATTTACCCTCAAGGATGGATTACCTACAACCCTAGAAGAGTCTCAAGACGTTTCCTGCTAGATTGAAGAGAATCTTAAGTTCGACAGTGCCATCCATCAGGTCAAATTTTTGAACAATGATGGCATCTGGGAGCTAAATAAGGAAAGCATGGGAGGACTAGAGCATGACCTCCCAGAGATTCTAGAGGTAGAAAGAAATACTTTCCATAGGAAATGGAGCACAAGTTTATAAAACATGAAAGATGCCTTAAATTTTTCAAAACAACATGAACCCTCTAAGGATCTAGGTACCTATGAAGGAATCACTCAGTTAGAAAGGTCACTATCACAAACCCGAAAGCCTCTTTCTATGAGACCTCCTCAAATAGTAAAATCTCATAATCCAAAAGAACAAATTTGTCTGAACACTTTGAACCTACAAAATGTTGCAAGACAAGAAGATGATCCTAAGCCTTGGTCATGCAAGGACTCCCATTTTGAACATTATCACCCAAAGGATACTCACGAGGAATCTAATTTTGTAGATTCCATATTTTTTTCACGCCAATTCAAATCCAAGAAAATCAAGACACGAGGAAGCCTAGGATTGAATACTTGGGCCAAACAAGTGAGAACTCAAGGGTAAAGCTTGGACCAACTTGAGCACTCACAATCTACCCCAACATTTCCCAAAACCTAGCAATAATAGGACCAACCTGAGCACTAGTATGGCCTATATCTTACAAAAGGTCAAAAGGATTCGTGAAATGTTGGAAATCCCTTCTTTGAAAAAACAAATCCCAGATGACCAACTATCGTTCGAAGAAACTTCCACACTAATACAAACTGATCATTTTGAGCAAAATGAGAAAACACCCTTTCTCACTTCCTTGCTAATAGATGACCTATATCTTCACAATTGCATGCTTGATTCCGAGTCATCTGTCAATATGATGAGTTTGAAGGTTATGAACCAATTAGGTATGGAAGTTACTGTTGGATTACTAAGAGGGAGGGTGAATAAGTAATAACGTAATTATAATCCCTTTTTATCCAAATAATCCAAGTGTTATATCAATGTAGAATTATTATCCAATAATGATCAATAAGAAATGAACAATCACACACATACATAGTACACCAGTGTTTTACATGGAAACCCAAATCGGGAGAAAACCACAGAAAGATTTTTCTTATATGTCTTGAAGAATTACATTCATTGGAAGCACCAATTTCCTTTGTTTTCCAGCTGCAATTGGAAGGAGGCTCCAACCCCCTAGTTTCTCAGGCTACAACCTGAGGGAATATCCAACTCCCCAATTCTATGGCTATAACCAGAAGGAGGCTACAACCCCCTATGTTCTCCAGCTACAACCAGAAGGTGGCTATAACCACCTGTCCTTGCCCCGTCCAACCGCCCTGAAGTAGAAGTAGAATGATAGAACCACTGTCACACTATCACTGTGAGATATACTGCTGTAAACCTGTACCAATAAACCTGAACCATGCATCAACCTGTACCTCAACCTGTAATCAACCTGTACCATAAACAAGTGCATCAACCATGCACCAACCTGTACCTCAACCTATAATCAACCTGTACCATAAAAAAGTGCATCAAACATGCACCAAACTGTACCATAAACAAGTGCATAATACATGCACCAAGTATGTACCAATCATGTGTCAAGTACTCATCAATATGTACCAACATCATCAACTATACACCTCATGTATGTGCCAACTCATCAACTACTTGTCTCAACCATGTACCCAACTTGTACCTCAACCAAAATCCCTCATCAATTTCATCATCCAAATATGATTTGTAACTATGTAATAGATCTAGTGTATATGATCACATACCTAAAAACCTTCCTTAACTTTAAACAACAAGAGACTAGCATTTTCATTAAACTTTTCTTTAGTCTCACATGACTAGTTTTGGATAAGTCAACAACCCTAACTTGGAATAATCATAACTTTGTACCTATAATGAATAAATATATAAAACTGATACACAATGTTATTCAGTGTGTTTTATACAATTCCTCCAGGTGTCACTACTTGTAACCTCTCAGAAAAGAAGTTATAGCAAAAATGGTATACCTTGTTGAATTCTAGCTTATTCTAGAGAGCGACCTTGTAGAGTGTGCTCCGCACAAAATATTTGTTGAATCAATCAGAAAATGTTACAAAGAATAATAAATAATGCACTCTAACCAAAAAAGTTTGTCTCATGGAATTTGGATCTATTATGAAGAATTTATGACATTTTTACCCGAAACACTTGTTTTTGACTAGTTTCAGGACTAGCCACAAACCCTATTTTCCACAGAGTGTAACTCCAAAACTACAATGACCCAAAAGCTAAATTTTTTACCACAGATACTTGGATATTTTTCGTAAATGACATATCAATTTCACAGTCTGAAGCATTCTAGAAAAAAAGTATTGTGAAAATTGTGAGATGACTTGTAAATAACATACCTTAGAAAGCATCATCAAAAGAATTTATCCTTCATTGAATTTCGGCCTTCTTTTCTTCACCTTCCCTCAAAAATTAGGCTTAGATATCCTTTGGTTACCTCAGACACATATAAATATTCAATATTCTCAAGTGTGTTTAAAATTAGTGAGTTTTTCCTTTTATTTATACTCTCCAAGTAGCTTCCTTAAAAACATCTTCTAGGTCACTTTACCCACTTTCCTTATTTTAGGGTTAACTCACTTCTAATTTCTCCATTAAAATTATTATTTAAATAATTTATTTTGTATTCACTTTAAATTATAGTACACGCATCACTTCACTTTATTATTTACCTTCTAAAATCTCTTAAACCACTTTGACTACTTTGACCTTTTGGGGCTTCTAGATGACATAAGAGGGTCCTCCAACTTCGTAAGGCCATAACTCTCAAACCGTGAGGAGTTATGTGACGTTCCACATACCACCAGAAATGGAATGACATGTACCATCCATATAGAATATTATTATCTGCAAATATATCAAAACTCATACCATTATCCATCAAACAAACTTGGGTCCATTACCCAAACCTGGGTTCTCCAACTTCTCATGGCCATAACTCTCTAACCATGAGGACTTGTGTGACGTTCCACATACCACCGAAAATGGCATGACAAGAACTATCCATCTAGGATAGTTTCACTGACAAATTCAATGACCTTCATATCATTATTCCACAAATAAGCATGGGTTCTCTAACCATGTTTCTAGGATAACTCAATCCGCAAAGCATCTTCACGTGAGGGATTTCACCATAAGGGGACCACTTTGGAGTTCATCCATTTATACTTATTATAAAACATGATAAGAAAATAATGAGGCATCTTTACATCAAAAAATCTTGGGTCCATTACCCAAACCTTGTGCTACGGGGCTTTCTTCAAGGGTTGAAATCAATGACAACCAACCTTAATCAACAATCTCCCCCTTTGGCATTAATGGAAACACTCTGATGCAATACTGAAATCATATCACTCATGCTCCCCCTGGAACCATGCCTCTGTCCTCTATATATGATAAATATGCTCCCCCTAGAACCATGCCTCTATCCTCTGTATCTGATAAATATCTCCCCCTTTGTCATCAATGACAAAGGTATCTTTCCATTTGGGGTTTCTCCCCCTGACTGAACTATTCTCTTATGGTGCTTCCTCATGTAAATCTAAGACATATAAGATAAGCATTCAAAAATCATTCATTTTGGAGTAGAAATAACTCCAAGTATCTGGCGAAGATATTCAAAGGATTCCCGTGGAAGTGGTTTTGTGAAGATGTATGCCACTTGTTCTTTTGTTCCCACATACTCAACTCTGATTTTATTTTCTGCAACATGCTCCCGTAGAAAGTGACACTTGATTGGAATGTTCTTCGTCTTGGAGTGCATCACCGGGTTCTTCGAGATACTGATGGCGCTTGTATTATCACAATATATTAGAATGAGCTCATCATACTCAGCCTATATATCTGTCAAAGTTTATTTCATCCAAAGAACCTGTGTACAACATGATGTTGCTGCAATATACTTTGCCTTGGCTGTAGATAAAGATATCGATGATTGTTTCTTTCTTATCCATGATACTAAACACTCACCCAAGTAGAACCCTGCTCCACTGGTGCTTCATCGATCATCAATAAAACCTGCCCAATCTGCATATGTGTAGGCACCAAGTGATAGATCCTTTCCTTTTGGATACCATAATCCAAACTCTTCTGTTCCTTTGAGATATATGAAAATCCTCTTCACTGCTAACACATGTGACTCTTTTGGTGCTGTTTGAAATCGTGTCACTTGTCCAACTGCCTGCATTACATCTAGTCTGGATGCTCTCACATATAGTAGGCTGCCAATAATTGAATTGTATTGCCTCTGATCTGTAGACTTCAAATCATCATTTTTGCTCAACTTGCAACTGGTTTGCATGGGAGTGATAATTTGTTTGCAATCTTCCATTCTGAACCTCTTTAGTATTTCTTTAATATACTTGGTTTGAAAAATAAAGATTCATTGGTTTCTTTGACGTATCTGAAGTCCCAAAAAGAAGGATAGTTCTCCAAGTAACGACATTTCAAATTCATTTTTCATATCTTTTGCAAATTTCTGGCTTAACCTGTCATCATCACTACCAAAAATAATATCATCAACATAAA
>ML805478.1:311228-365182 GCA_009831015.1 Picea engelmannii
ATTTCCGCTTAAGTATAATCCAAAATAATTAATTAATAACTTGTAATCAATTTAAGGTTATATCATAATTAATTATAATTTAGCTAGTGTTTCAGATTATTTATGAGATTATTTACAGGAATAAGAAAAGGGTCATTACATTGTCAAAGTCGTTTACTTCCATGAATAAAACTCTTCCTGTCTCACTTTCACTGACTTCATCTTCATCTGATGATGAGATATCTTCTTTGATGCATAATCTTTTCTTCAAAACTTTCTTTGTAGTTCTTTTGCCTTTATATGCGTGCTTGCCTTTAACTTTCATCATTTCTCTTTTTCTTATGAGGATATTTATTAGCAAAATGACCAATACCATCACAATTAAAACAAATTAAAGGAAGATTACCTCTATACCTACCGTCGGTTCCCTTGTTTAGTCTTTTGACGAAGTTGGCCACTTATTCATCATCTTTCGATACGTCATTGTTGTTGTTATATTCTTCTTATTCCCTTTTCTTTTGATTTGATCTTTTGGATGCTTTGAAGGTTGCTTCTTTTACATATGGATTTTCCTGTTCAGTTCTCATTTCATATGCTGTGAAGATTTCATGCAGTTCGTCCATGCTTATTGAGTTTAGATCCAATCTTTCTTCTAGTGCTGATATCTTAGGGTTAAATATCATAGGAAGAGATCTTAGTACCTTTTGAACAATCACAGATTCTTTGATTTCTTCTCCCAATTCTATGATTGCATTCACTGTTTCATCGACTCATAAGAAGTAGGCTGCAATATTCTCATCTTTCTTCATTTTTAGTTGTTCGAACTGACCTCTGTAAATTTGAAGCTTTGTTGCTTTGACTTTTGTATCTCCTTCATAAATATTTCGAAGCTTGTCCCAAATCTCTTTAGAGGATTTACAATGTGCAACTTTGGTGAATACCGTATCACTGAGACCATTCAAAAGTGCATTTTTGGCTTTGGAATTATTCTCACCAAGTTTCATCGATTTGTCATTTGTTGTTGGAACTACTGGTGTTGTGTATCCATCTACAATTGATTGCCAAACTTGGAATCCCTGTGCCTATATATATGTCTTCATCCTTATGCTCCAAAAATCATACTTGTGTCTGTTAAATTGTGGTATTCCATTTTTATACAAGTTGGTACTCTCCATGATCTACCTTTCAGTGGTTAAACTGATTTTTGAAGGAACCTGCTCTAATACCAATTGTTGGATTACTGAGAGGGGGGTGAATCAGTAATATCATAATTATAAGCCTTTTTTATCCAAATAATCCAAGTGTTATATCAATGTATAATTATTATTCAATAATGAACAATCACACACATACACAGTACACCAGTGTTTTATGTGGAAACCCAAATCGAGAGAAAACCACAGAATGATTTTTATTATATGTCTTGAAGAATTACATTCATTGGAAGCACCAACTTCCTTTGTTTTCCAGCTGCAACTAAAAGGAGGCTCCAACCCCCTAGTTTCTCAGGCTACAACCTGAGGGAAGCTCCAACTCCCCAATTCTCTGGCTACAACCAGAAGGAGTCTACAACCCCCTATGTTCTCCGGCTACAACCAGAAGGTGGCTACAACCACCTGTCCTTGCCCCGTCCAACCACCCTGAAGTAGAAGTAGAATGATGGAACCACTGTCACACTATCATTGTGAGATATACCACTATAAACCTATACCAATAAACCTGAACCATGCATCAACCATGCATCAACCTGTACCTAAACATGTACCATAAACAAGTGCATCAACCATGCACCAACCTATACCTCAACCTGTAATCAACCTATACCATAAACAAGTGCATCAACCATGCACCAATCTGTACCATAAAAAAGTGCATCATACATGCACCAAGTATGTACCAATCTTGTGTCAAGTACTCATTAATATGTACCAACATCATCAACTATACACCTCATGTATGTGCCAACTCATCAACTACTTGTCTCAACCATGTACCCAACTTGTACCTCAACCAAAAGCCCTCATCAATTTCATCATCCAAATATGATTTGTAACTCTRTAATAGACCTRRCRTATATGATCACATACCTTCAAACCTTCCTTAACTTTAAACAACAAGAGACTAACATTTTCATTAAACTTTTCTTTAGTCTCACATGACTAGTTTTGGATTAGTCAACAACCCTAACTTGAAATAATAATAACTTTGTACCTGTAATGAATAAATATATAAAAATGATACACAATTTTCTTCAGTGTCTTTTATTCAATTCCTCCAGGTGTCACTACTTGGAACCTATCAGAAAAGGAGTTATAGCAAAAATGGCACACCTTGTTGAATTTTGGCTTATTCTAGAGAGCGACCTTGTAGAGCGTGTTTAGCACAAAATATTTGTTGAATCGATAAAAAAATATTACAAAACATACTGCATACTATACTCTAAAAAAAACATTTGTTCTCGCGGAATTTGGATCTGTTATGAAGAAGTTATGATGTTTTTACCTGAAACACCTGTTTTTGACTAGTTTCGGGACTAGACATAAACTCTATTTTCCACGGAGTGTAAATCCAAAAATACAACGACCCACAAGATGAATTTTTTACCACAGATACTTGGATATGTTTCCTCAATGGAATAGAAATTTCACGGTGTGAAGCATTCTAGAAAAACAATTATTGCGAAAATGGTGAGATGACTTGTTAATAACATACCTTAGAAAGCATCATCAAAAGAATTTATCCTTCCTTGAATTCTGACTTTCTTTTCTTCACCTTCCCTCAGAAATTTGGCTTAGATATCCTTTGGTTACCTCAGACACCTATAAGTATTTAATATTCTCAAGTTTGTTTAAAATTAGAGAGTCTTGCCTCTTATTTATACTCTCCAAGTTGCTTTCTTAAAAACATCTTCTAGGTCACTTTACCCACTTTCCTTATTTTAGGGTTAAACCACTTCTAATTTATTTTGTATTCACTTTGAATTATAGTACACTCATCACTTCACTTTATTATTTACCTTTTAAAATATCTTAAACCACTTTGACTACTTTGACCTTTTGGGGCTTCTAGATGACATAAGAGGGTCCTCCAACTTCGTAAGGCCATAACTCTCAAACCGTGAGGAGTTATGTGATGTTCCACATACTACAAAAAATGGAATGACATGAAACATCCATATAGAATAGTATTACCTTCAAATATATCAAAACTCATACCATTATCCATCAAACAATCTTGGGTCCATTACCCACACCTGGGTTCTCCAACTTCTCATGGCCATAATTCTCTAACCGTGAGGAGTTATGTAACGGTCAACATACCAACGGAAATGGCATGACAAGCACTATCCATCTAGGATAGTTTCATTGACAAATTCAATGACCTTCATCTCATTATTCTATAAATAATCATGGGTTCTCTAACCATACTTCTAGGATAACTCAATCTGCAAAGCGTCTTCCCATGAGGGATTTCACCATAAGGGGATCACTTTGGAGTTCATCCATTTCTACTTATTATCAAACATGATAAGATAATAACGAGTCATATTTACATGAAACAATCTTGGGTCCATTACCTAAACCTTGTGCTACGAGGCTTTATTCAAGGGTTGACATTAATGACAACCAACCTTAATCAATAGTTACAAGGAATTATACCGACGTTCATAGATTTGAGTCAAGGGGGATCAAATTCTATGGCTTGATGGAAGGTCTTCAAGTGAACCTTGCTAACTACCTTGATTTCCCCATCATAATGGACATCGTTGTTGTCGATATACTTGACACTTGGGGAATGATATTATCTAGGGAATGGGCTCCTACCTTAGGCATGAGTCTACATAGGGACTTGTCCTGCACAACTATTCCCATCAAAGACCAAGATTGCATCACCTTCCATAACAAGCCAAAGAGAATGGAACACACCGAAAGGTGTAATCATGGACATAGTGACTACAACTCGGTAGATCCATGCTTATTTCAAGGTTGGTCCACTCTTCCCTTGATATAAGAAGACAATATTAATGAGATAACATGGACCAAGGGAAAGGGTGAACATAATATTCCTAGCAATCACGAGGACAACATTGCACTAGGTAATAACGAGGTGTTTCATTTGCACGAAACATACATAAGGGATAGTGCTTTGGTAGGACCCCAACCCATCATTCTAGAGTAAGAAAGAGATACAAATTGGGGTGATTACCTTGACGATGCCTATGACGTCTCTAAAGACTGGGATGATTGTTCTTCTACACAAGAAGATGACTATCTAATAAGATTTAGAAGGAAAGGAGTTGGCTTCGTCAAATGGGAAGGGGATGATATCGGAACTAGCAAAACACATGAGCCAACCAAATAAAGTATTCATGTATTTTCCCATGATGATTTCCCTTTCTCTTCAGAGGAAGACTTTGATCAAATACAATGGCCAAAGAAGGAAGAGTATCAACAATTCCTAGACAAATACAAGGACACGTTAGTTGGGACTGTCAAATTGTTAAAGAAACAAGAAGATGACATATTGATCAAACCATCCCAACAAGAAGTATTCACAGTAGAATCCCACCCTCCTCCCTCAGAACAATATACTAGAGTTACACAAGAAACATACAAACCTAAGACAAAGGATTACCAAGAGGGAGATATAGTCTAGATGTGGGATACAAAGAAGGGAGATCCTACTAATGTCAAAGAAAGTGCACAACTTTGGCTTGGACCCTTCAGAATTGGAATAAAATCAGTCAATGATGCCTACTATTTGTCTACGTTGGAAGGAAGAAGGTGCCCATTACCTGTTACACATTATTTTCATCATCCCTATGACCGTTAATGATGTAAACCTATATGTTGCCTTCAAAGGGGTCAGTGGCCTGAGTTCCTGAAGAGAGAAGGGAGAAGAACTTTTCCTGAGAAAAGAAGTTGCATTTTCCCTTGTAAAAACCCTGTTAAAAAGGAAGTTCGCAGGTTGTTATATAGGTAGGGTGTGAGAATGCCTGATTCTCGTAGGTTTCACCATAGCTAGGGTGCGAGATGTTTGTAGGTTTCTCTATAGGTAGGGTGTGAGAATGCCTACACGTGGGAAAAACAAGTGTTTTCTCGAATCTTCTAGAAGGAGAAACTTCTATGGTGAGGTAGCATCCGAATGGTTTGGATCTTACTCGCTTTCATGATTTAGTGGGATCATCTTAGCCTCCTCACCTTATCCTCTTCAACTTATAAAAGGAGAGGAGTTCTCATGGAGAAAGTTAACTTGGAGCTTTGGAGTTTTTGTTAAGAGAAAATTCTATGGTAAGGTAGAATCCGAATGGTTTGGATCTTACTCGCTTTCATGATTTAGTGGGATCATCCTAACCTCCTCACCCTATCCTCTTAAACTTATAAAAGGAGAGGAGTTCTCATGGAGAAAGTTAACTTGGAGCTTTGGAGTTTTTGTTAAGTTGGTTGGCTTGGAATTATTAGTTTGGTTGGAGTGGCTTTGAGATTTGCCTTTGTCAAGATAGATTGTAAATACTATCAGATCTGTGCTCTCGGAATTCTTGGAATTAAAGTGTGTGGGGAACAAAGGACAGTTGGAAGGGACCTTACGACATCAAGGCCATGGTTATAATCTCTCTTTCACATTTAATATGATACAGTAATATGATTCTTTCCTATAAAGCTTGTTGTGTTTTATTGTATGATTCCTTGATCACATACATAGGTTTATATTGAGTTTATGCTATTGTTATCACTTTGGTTGGTTATTTTCTTTTGCAGGTTCATCATTGTATGAGCATTGGAATGAAGCTAGGATGGCGATGGTGAGAGGAAGCGACATTTAAATGGTATGCCACTCATCCCTCTTTAGTTAGTAAATTCAATATTTAAAACTTAAGGAAAGCGTCATGTTCTGGTGTGTTTTGTTCTAGATCTAGGTGGATCTAGGGAGATCAGTTAGTGTCTGCACCTACCGATTTGTTCGATAACATTATCAATTAATGGACACCTCCTCAAACCCCATCAGGGGGTAGAGACTTGACTTTACATGTAAGTACAAGTAAGTAGGTAGGCATTTGTATATATGATTTCTTACTTTCATTTTCTGTACCGTATATGAGCTAGGGGTGATATCACCACCCCAAATGATTACTAATGATTTTTGTTGAGATCAATTAGCTCACAGGTCAGGCCAAAGATGTTGAGGTTCTCATTTGCTCTAAGGTGATCACATGTCCCCGAGTTAGAGCGAGATGTTATCCCCTAGCCTAGGGATAACTAAGGAGATTATGTCTCGAGGCCGACAGGTACTAGACATGGAGTACCAAGAGACATATTGACTTGAGCATGGCCCTCGAGGGCCCATTTTTCTTCTTCAATGCCTCCACCTTGTTAGTAGTAGCAACATCCATCCCAATGGCATGGTCCTTCAACGACACTAGGTCTTTCTCCATGAGGTAATGAATACGGGTAACATGGTATGTGTCACTATGATTCTCAAAACATTTGAATATGTGCATTTAATTCTTTTTGGTTCTGGCGTGTGCTTAGACTTTATGCATTTCCACTTGTCCACACCTGAGGGGAATGACAGGATGCCCTAGCAAGTTGGTTCCCTTAGGATTTGAGTTTCCACTGGGTGGGTTCATGAAAGGTCATCATCCACTCCCATCATACTTATCACTTTTCATCATTTTTCCTCTCATCCATCCCCTACATTGGTTCGAGTATTGGGTTTTCCAAGATAGCAAAGGGTTGTACCTTACCTTGTGGGAAGAAGGGGCTAAAGGCCCATAGGGTAAAAGTAGATGGAAAAAGATAAAAGGCAAAACAACAAAACCTTCAGATGCTTCGTCCAGGGATTCCCGAGAAATCAATAAAAGGCTTCTCAGCAAGAAATGGAGGGACCCATAAAATAATACAATCAAGACCTAGTTGGAGGATAGGGGGTCTCATCACGAGCTAGCCTATTAATTCCATGGGCATATAGCGGTATGACACTACCATTCAGCTGGTCACCATGCCAGGGTATTGATACTTGGTGGCATAGCGAAGAGAAAGGGGGTCTCATCACAAGCCAACCTTCTCATCTCCGTGAAATGCTTGGGGGTAACATTGTCACCATTGGTCACCACGCTAGGCCAATGTCCCCTAACTATTATCTTGAAAGAAAAATCAATAAGATAAAAAGGTAAAAGGCATAGACTGGGCTTGGAAACATTTGCATCCATGACAAGGTGCATCTCACCCTCTTCAAAGGCACCCACGGGTAAGCCACACATTTCCCTGTCATCACTGCACCCATTTCTCAAACATCCCTACACCACCCCATCCACTTACATGACCTGGATTTGCCTTCACTTGGAAACATCCCACGTCCAATGAGAATTAGCCTAGTAGGACCTCCTGAAACCCTCTCCAAACCTGGCTTTTATAATAGCATAACATCTTTGAGCACTTGTCTGGGAACGGGCCTAGGGGGATTTATGCACATGTTTAGATAACTTGATTATTAGACGTGATTGACATTGTTATGATCCTTATGACTTATGAGCCCATGGAGGGTGTACTTTTTATTGTTGCAGTGCCACACCCGACAGACAGGTACACATGGGGAGATGATTAATTCAGACCTCCATAGGGCTAAAATCCCACTAGATGGATATTGAGACCCTAGCTAGGAGAAGACACATATCAGAGGCTTGCACCAGAGAGAGAGGTGGACGTTCCACTAGAGACATCCTGACAGTCCTAGAACTAGGGGGTCTTTCCCTCCCACTATGATGTTGGCCTTGGAAGGTCCATGATGTCACATCTCTGACCCTTGATGTCACCCAACGTTTTATGGACACTTTGGAGGTAGTTCTGTGCCAAGTGGCATGTGTGGTTTGATCCAAAGGCCTTGGGAGGCATAACGTTTTTCTCCTGGAGGCCAATATTTCACCTAAGAGGCCTAATATCACCCTAAAAGGGCATGATGTCACCTTTTCTACTTGATTTAGGGTTTACTTTGTCATTTTTATGTAAAAACTAGATATTACATGTAAAGTGGCCATGTCGACCTTTTTTTACCTAATTTGTAAATTAAAGGTCATTTGTATTGTATAAATAAGGGAAAAATATCTCTTATTTTTCATCATATTTCACTCACACTTAAGTGAGGTCTGAAATTTGCACCCCACTTAGGGTTTATTGGCTGAAATTTGGTGCACACTTCTTGAAGGAGGCTAGTTTTGGTGTATTTTCGCATTTTTCTTGGTGGAAATCTTCAACTAGGCCTATTGCTAGATGATTTTTCGTGAATGTAAGTAAACTATTGCAATTCTTCTTCATTTTTAATGGTTATGGTGTATTTATCTTGCATTTCTTCCAATATTATGAAATTTCTAGTTTAAAACCCTAGGAGGCTAAAGCACATGTTATTGTTCTTTCCTTAACAACTTTTCCCCTACTAGATTGTGCTAGAAACCCTATTTTCTTGAAACTTTGTGCTAAGGGCCTTGCCATTGCAACACCCTAGCATCATTTATTTCATCTAGTTGTGATCTACTTCATCCTTGAGCTAAAAAAGGAGGAAAATTGCTAGGGCCTAGGGTTACCTACTTCCTAGTGGCCATTTCCCCCCTTAGGGTTTAGTGATTGAAGCCTTGGGTTACCAACACTTCAAGAATTACCTCAAACTATCCACTAACCTTTCCTAACCCTAGAGTAGACTAATTAGCTAACCTACTTGTTGTTGTTACAAAAGTAAGCTACAACCATCTATTGCATCCATAAAAGCACTTAAAAGCAATTATAAAGTTGATTTATACACTGCCTAGTTGGCTTCTGACAAATGCTAGTACATTGCTATCATTGAGTTATTATTTTTGGTCATTATGAAGCTACTTTAAGGAATTTATTGTGAAGCCATTATCTTATAAACATTGTTGTTATAAAATTATATTTGCTTCATCACACATCAACTATTGCTTTTGTTGATAAGTCCATGGTTTTATAAAGTACTATCATCAAGTTGTACTTGCAAAAGATATCGCTTTCTTGCTGCTTTGTTATGGACAGGTACATCTAAGCACTTCATTACTTCATTGGTTAAAACCTTGGGACTTTCTAATCAATGTGACTTGTGAGAGGGGATACTTGTATAGACACTTTAAACTTTGCCTTATCAAACCCCCAGGTCACCCGGGACGTCTCCCCTGGGCCATCAACCCTAAATAGAAAGAGGTATCTTATTAAGGTGTCAGTGATAGGATAACCTCTTGCTAGGCCAATTTTCCTCCCTTAGCCTTTCCCTTTGGGACAAGTACAAATTGAGCAATAACAAGGCCCACCAATAGTCTGTGTGTTTTTATTTTATTGTATATTCATACTTCTATAATTTCTCTTTTGCAAGAATTTCTCTAATTTCTCTCTTGCAGGAATTTCTATAATTTCTCTGTATATTCAAACTTCTATAATCCAAGTTGTGTTTAATTAAAAATGTCTCTCTTCTAACTGTGTTATCATTGTATGTACTCATTTTAATTATTTATATTATGCCGCAAACATGTATATTCTCTTTGTAGAGATGAATTATATTTTTCCTTATAGGCCCTAGTGCTATGTCCAAATATTCCCGTGTCTTCTATATAATACTTTGTCTCATTTCTTTTATAAATTCTTGCCTTGTTTTGGTATAGTTTGAATAAAAATATTTTAGTGGTTGAATTTTATATCTTAATATCCTTAAGAGAAAAGTACTTTAGATTGCATTGAACTCCGTTCCCAGGAAACATTAAGTAGTTTATTAGATAGGAATTGTTATAGAATTTAAAATTTGCTTGTGTTGAACTCTGTGTCTAGGAAATATTAAGTAGTTTATTAGATAGGAATTGTTCTAGAATTTAAAATTTGCATTGAATTTTATAAGTGGTACCTTGTACTCAGGGAGTAGTTTATTAGATTAAAGCTTAGGAAATATTAAATGGTTAGAGCTCAGGAAATACTAGATAGTTCATTAAATAAGAATTGTCGTAGAATTTAAAATCTTTTAAATATAGGAAGTATTACTTTGTAATTTAACTTCTAATAGGCTCGTAGCATGCATTTCAATTTATTTTGCATTAGAATATTATGGAACTTTTAAATTAGTTTCTTTGTATGATTAAGTAAAGTAGTCTTTGATTTGAGTATAAACTCTTTTTATTAAGTTTTGAGTTAATTCTTTGATCTTAGTTGTTGCTCTCTTCTTGCTTTAATTTGGATTTCTTATTTTCACATCTCCTCAATTTGAACTTGTGTTTCCAACATTAGTCATAGTTATTAAAGTAGGATAGGATTTAGCCTTGCATATCCTGTGCTTGCACCTCGAAGCTTACGAGCCCCAGATTGGAAATTTAATGTCGAAATAGATAACATATATTTTACTCGACATTTTTGGCATTATTGTTGGGGAGGTGCTAAAGGATTAGAGATTAAGTAGGTAGGTTGCATTTAATTACACAACAAGGGGGAGGAGGAACTTTAAGACGAGAGGTAAGAACCTGCGCATCCATTTTAATGGGTTGTTCCAAAGCCTTGTTGTTCCCTTTCCGCAAGAGTGTTTTCTTTTTTTGCAAGTTTATTTACTTTTCTTAGTGTGTTTACTTTCCTACAATTTACTTTCCCGCAAGCGTGCTTTCTTTCCTGCAATTGTGTTTTCTTTTTGAAGAGCTAACTCTTGTGAACATATAAGTAGGTGACAACGAGATCTAATGTAGCATGAGCAGTTCAAGTTTTCTTCAAGTAGTGTTCTTTAAGATTTGCAATTAATTTCATTTCATTTTTTATTCAATAGCGTTAAATTTTAGTTATTATTTCATTGGGTGTTGTAAGAACCCCAGATACTCACCCCGGATAATCAAGACCAAACTTTAATGCATTATGGGGATTTACTTAAATTTTAAAGGTCTACATAGTAATACCTATAGGTAACTTGTACATCCTAGTTTCATATCAGAGCTTGTTATTCAAGCATCCTTATCAAATAGTAACAAGAGAGTAGATGCCACTTCTACTTGTGAGGGAACACTACTATAAATATATATGAAGAAGATATACTTAGGCACTAGAGACACCTTTAAGTCATTCTCTTACGACCTCATCCACTACACATTAAGTAAGTTTGGCCATGATATGTCTTTGGACTAATATAAATGCACAAGTCTATTTTTCATGCAAACAATCTTTTATGGGAAATTTATGGAGTGTCCTCCAACCCATATACCATCCCATTTCGTAAGAAGGTTTTCAGAGTTGCCTCCCCATCTCATTGTGAAGGAAATACACACATAAAAATCTTAAGGGTGGTGGTAAAGGCTATAAAATGGGTGTAAGAGGCTAACCTGCTAGGATACTGAACAAGTCTGTTGGCAGCGATTGCCGACCTGTGGTATGACTAGCCAAACCCATCGGGGTACTGAAAATGTTCGATGGCAATGGGGCATTCTGCCTAGAGAGGATATTTCTTAGATATCAAAGATACCCCATCAGGGTACTGAACAAGCTTGCTGGAAATGGGTTATGACTTTGATGTATTTTACTATGCCTAATCTATATTTGTCCATATGAGCGATATAATTTTGTAAATCCTTAAGAAGAAGCATGGGTAGTTGAACAAAAGGGCTAAATAAATCTCATCTAATTGCCATTTGAGAATGTTTGTAAGATGATCTTAAGACCCTGTCATTTAATTCATACTATGCCTAGGATGCCACTATCCTAGAAGTGGGACCCGTAAGTGTAGGAGTCTAATGAACTCAAATGCAAACTTTATCCATATTACTTGAATGACAATAAGCCTTTGAGAAAGTAAGTAGGGATGATTGGTTTCCTATGGATTTTACAGATCATCTATAGGCCCGTTTTTTCTATCCAGGGACATGAGGAAAATCCCCTATTATAACTTATATGGTCTTCACAAGCATAAACTGTTACCAATTGATGAAACTGTATATTTTGAGGAACTTGATTTATTACGATGTTGTTTTAGTCCTATTACAACATGACATTAATATTTCTTTTTCTAAAAAAAAAGTTTTAGTTGTTCTTAGAATAAATCATGTTGGCCTATTTTGGAAAACTATTGCTAACAATACTTGGGCGTCGAAATGAACAAATGACAAAATTCAATTAATTCATGGCACGAGGACGTGCCATATCTTTGGTCTAGGGGGATGATGGGATCCTAAAATACCTCATTTCTTTCACTTCATTTCACTATTTTATCATCATATTTGACCATAATCCATTCCATTCACCCTTTAAAGCATACCATTTATTTAAAATATATTGATTAGAAGCACTAAAAATAAATGATGTGATTTTATACTTTTTAATATATTTTATATGGTTTTAACTAATTTGTAGATGATAAACTTAGTGTTGTGAACATCTTGTTTTATATAGCTATACAATCCACTGAATAGATAAGAAATGGATATCATGGGGATGCATTCACTATATACATTATTAAAATGTTTGCATCATTGAAATATCAATTTAATAATCTTTGTTCTTTTTGATAGGTGGACGATTGTACAAACAAAAATGAAGGGAGATTGTTCCATCCAACAGACCGTGTTTTTCAGAACTGAATACAATCTTCGTTGAAGTATTTAATCACAATCAACTTGGATTTGAGATTCCAACGCTCATTCTGGTACTTCCATGAATGAATATTCGAGCACTTGATCCAACACTTGATACCGAACTTAGAGCGCAGCAGGGTTGGTTGTTGGCATATCTATGGGCATTTTCGGGCAAACGTAGAACATGGGTTTTGTGCCTGTTATCATCCTCCTACTATGGTTCCTCTCCCACTTCGATTCAAGAAGTTGGAACTCGCCCCTATATTCGAGCTACAAATTAATAAGTTGTTTTCTATTAATGGAAACTTAACAATTTTCTGGTTTTGGTAGTTTTGACCCTTTCAGTGGTCAAGCTCTCAAACTCTAAATAAATATGAGTCCACTAGAAAGATGAGATTATCACAAAAGACAATTGATGAACTCTGTCAAAATTCATCCCTGTTATAAATTTTTGATGCAATTTAAAACTGTGTTGAAGTTGTGATTATCTTGTGAGATGGAGTACCGCAACTACTTGGTGGGGGGCACCAATAATTTGTGTGTTTTTATTTTACTATATATTTAGACTTCTATAATTTCTCTTTTGCAATAATTTCTCTAATTTCTCTCTTGCATGAATTTTTATAATTTCTCTATAATTTCTCTGTATATTCATACTTCTATAATCCAAGTTGTGTTTAATTACAAATGCATGTCTTCTAATTGTGTTATCACTGTATGTACTCATTTTAATTATTTATATTATGTTGCAAACGTGTATATCCTCTTTGTAGAGATGAATTATATTTTTCCTTATAAGCCCAAGTGCTTTGTCCAAATATTCCTTTGTCTTCTTGTATATAATACTCTGTCTCCTTTCTTTTATAATATCCTGCCTTGTTTTGGTATAGTTTGAATATAAATATTTTAGTGGTTGAATTTTTTATAATAATATCCCAAGAGAAAAGTACTTTAGATTGTGTTGAACTCCCTGCCCAAGAGATATTAAGTAGTTTATTAGATAGGAATTGTTGTAGAATTTAAAGTTTGCTTGTGTTGAACTCCCTGCCCAAGAGATATTAAGCAGTTTATTAGATATGAATTGTTGTAGAATTTAAAGTTTGCTTTTGTTGAACTCTGTTCCCAGGGAATATTAAGTAGTTTATTAGATAGGAATTGTTGTAGAATTTAAAATTTGCATTGAATTTTATAAGTGGTACCTTGTACTCGGGGAGTAGTTTATTAGATTAAATCTTAGGAAATATTAAATGGTTAGAGCTTAGGAAATACTAGATAGTTTATCAAATAAGAATTGTTGTAGAATTTAAAATCTTTTAAATATAGGAAGTATTACTTTGTAATTTAGCTTCTAATAGGCTCATAGCATGCATTTCAATTTATTTTGCATTAGAATATTATAGAACTTTTAAATTAGTTTCTTTGTATGATTGAGTAAAGTAGTCTTTGATTTGAGCATCAACCCTCTTTATTAAGTTTTGAGTTAATTCCTTGATCTTAGTTGTTTCTCTTTGCTTGCTTTAATTTGGATTTCTTATTTTCACATCTTCCACAGTTTGAATTTCTATTTCCAACACTACTCATAGTTGTTAGAATATGATAGGATTTAGCCTTGCATTTCCTGTGATTGAACCTCAAATCTTACAAGCCCCAAGTTGACAATTTATGTCGAATCATATACCATATATTTTACTCGACATTTTTGGCATCGTTGTCGAGGAGGTGCTAAAGGGATTAGAGATTAGGTAGGTAGGTTTCATTTAATTACACAACAAGGGGGAGGAGAAACTTTAAGATGAGAGGTAATAACCTGTGCATCCATTTTAATGGGGTGCTCCAAAACCTTGTTGTTCCCTTTCCGAAAGAGTGTTTAATTTTTCTGCAAGTTTATTTAATTTTCTTAGTGTCTTTTCTTTCCTACAATTTACTTTCCCGTAAGTGTGCTTTATATCATGCAATTGTGTTTTATTTTTGAAGAAATAACTCTTGTGAAAAAATAAGTTGGTGACAACGAGATCTAAAGTAGCATGTGGAGTTCAAGTTTTCTTTAAGTACTGTTCTTAAGATTTGCAATCAATTTCATTTCATTTTTTATTCAATTGCATTAAATTTTAGTTATTATTTCATTGGGTGTTGTAAGAACCCCGGATACTCACCTATGTGTGAAACAAGACTCATCAACCGACAAAATAATGCAAAGATGATGAGATTGGAAGAACTCTCTCAAATCCTAGCAACAATCGAGATTTCTCCTTCTCAGGAAGAACATATTTTGGCAGCAGCCAAAAATTTATCTACCTCTCCGGAAATACTAGAAGTACCAAAGTTCCTTGAGCTACAAAAAAATTCTCCTTGCCAATCTGTGAAGGAAGATGAAAACTTAGGGACTAAATCCGATACAGAGTGATCGTTAAGACCTGATGCTGAGGAGTTATCAACATGCATATCAACAAAGCCTTCATGTACTAAAGAAATCAATCATCCAAAAAAGGAGGATATGCGTAGAGATTATTTCTATTTAGAGGGATCAATTATCCAAAAACTTTATGGGATCAATCATCCTTCATGTACTAAAGGGATAAATCATCCAGAAAAGGAGGAATTGTGCCTCTTATTTCAAGACCTTGTCATGTGTGATGCAAAGTAGTGGGTCATCTAGTGACTCTCCAGCTTTAGACATCATCTCTCACATCATTGGAACCTTGGATGATGGACATATGGGCTTGGTTTGACAAGATTCAGTCATGATGGCACACAAATGGGATAGAAGCTCATAGGTTGGGAAGATTACCCCAAAGCTTATACTTGACCAAGATTAGGGACGTTGCAACAACTGATAGCCAGATAACTTGAAGAGATAAGATGCAACTCCCTCCATTTTGAACGCAACACCTAGATCCTAGATGTTGGCCCTACTTTGATGATGACGTCATATTTTAACGTTTGATGGAGCTAGGGTTTGGTGGATACCTGGGATATTGGTGATGGTTGGCATGACTTAAGGTGACGAGAGTTATCATTTTCTTCCACTTCACTCTTGATTGGTTCCATGTGGCCTTTGGAAGAATCTTCCTTCCCTAGGAAGGCTTGATGTCTCACACATGTGGCTAATTTATGATGTATTTTAGCATTTAGCTTTTTGTAAAGGGTTAATTAAGGGATCGAGCCCACTTGAATCAATGTCATGTTATGTTGTGTGGATAAATTATGCTAGGCTAGCATCCTTTAAGAATTCTAGTGCTAGCCTTTTATTTCTCATCATGATTCCTCACCATTTGTGGGGTAACACTTCTAGATTTTCGCTATTTCATCCATTCTTGGTCTCTTTATATTATGCACTATGGTTGGAGAAGGTATCTTGTGGACTCTTTGATGATTTTGAATGGATATTTATGGAATTAGGGTTTTATGCTCTTGGTTTCTTGGATAAAGTAAGTAATTTTCTACAATTTTATGGTATATTGTTGATGTAAATGGTGAAATTGCTATTTTGTTGCAAGAAGTATTGTTTTCTTGAAACCCTAAGAATGGAACATAAGTGTTTCTTCCCTTCACAAAATTTTTCTTATCTAAATTGGTGAAATGTCCTTGCTAGGGTTAGAAGCCTAAATCCATTTTTATCCCTAGACAATTTATTTTGATCTTGTTGAAGCTACAAGTAAGGAAAATGACATATAAGGCCCAAACGTACTTGCACCCTAGATAACCTTTTCTTCAAAGTCTAAATCCTAAGTCCCAAACGTGCTTGCAACTTAGGGCTTGCCTTTATCTCTTTGGTTTCAACTAAATTAATCTTCAAGTGTGGATGCATTTGAGACTCCATAGGACCTAGAATGACAATGACACTAATATAGAAGCAATCTTGTGGTGAAAGTAGTTGTTAAAACCATTTTTCTAAATCTCTCAAGTGTTATACTAAGTTTAGTAACTCTAACCTTAGATAACTTACAAAATTTATTGTTGGTGTTACAATAGTTACCTACAACCACTAAAAATTGTCTTAATTTGTTGCATACATCTACTTACAAGTGGCTTAACTTATTCAAAAATCACCTCTAACAATTGGATAATATTCTATTGGTTGAATGCTTACTTTTTATGGTCAATTATGGTATTTCTAAGAAATTATTCTTGTTGTTGTTGCAAATCATTCATTGTTGATATAAAGTTGTTCGATGTTGTAATTTTCATCAACCATAGCTACCTAACTTGTCTAGTGTCTAAAATAGGTCATTGTTGCATACTTTAGCTAAGTAATTTTTATATATATGCTCCAAATTGTTTCTTGTTCCAGGCAGGTACAAAAATCACCTTACAACCTTTCCTTCTTTCTTAGACCTAGACCAACTAATGTGTGATCAAGATAGGGGGTGTTACACATTATTTTCGTCACCCTTATGACCATTAATGATGTAAACCTATATGTTGCCTTCAGAGGGGTCAGTGGCCTGAATTCCTAAAGAAAGAAGGGAGAAGAACTTTGCCTGAGAGAAGAAATTGTATTTTCCTTTGTAAAAACCCTATTAAAGAGGATTTTCGTAATCTGCTCTATATGCAGGGTGCAAAAATGCCTAATTTCCGCACCTTTCTCTATAGCTAAGTCACGGAGTTTCCGCAGGTTTCTCTATAGCTAGGGTGCGGCGGCCTTCGTACGTGGGAAAAACGGGCATCTTCTTGATGATTCTAGAAGGAGAATCTTCTATGGTGAGGTGGCCTCCAAACGGTTTGGATCTTACTCGCTTTCATGATTTAGTGGGATCATCCTAAACTCCTCACCTTATCCTCTTCATCTTATAAAATGAGAGGAGCTCTCATAAAGAAGGTTAGATTGGCTTGTTATTGAGTTTTGTAGCTTGGAGTTTTTGAGCCTATGTTGGCTTTGAGTTTTGCTTTGTCAAGATAGATCGTGAGTAGCTATCAGATCTACAGTCTCAGAATCCTTGGAGCAAGAAGTGTGTGGGAAGCAAGGAACTGTTGGAAGGAACCTGACAACATCAAGGCATCTTGTTGTATCTTTCTTCCACATTGTTTAATACAAATATACTTTTGTTTTCTATATGAATGCTATTTGTCCATATTGTATGATTCCTTGATCACGTACATAGATTCATATCAAATAGAATATGTCATTCTTGTCTTCGTTTGCTTTTGTTTATTTGCAGATATTTCTCCATAAGCCTCACGACGAAGCTTGGATTGCATTGACAAAGGCAGTTTTTTGATATTTAAAAGGTATGTTTTAGATCTCACTTCTCATTTGATAATTGAAATCTAAGGAAAGGTTAGTGTATTGTCTTGTTTTGTTCTAGTTTTGTAGTGAAGCTAGGGGGATTGATTTGTGTCTACACTTAACAATTAGCCCGATAACAAAATTGGCGACTCTGCTATGGAACAAATTGTTTTCCTAGTTTGTCTTGCTTTATTGCTTTGATTGCCTGGTTTCTATTTTTTGAGTCACTGGGAGATCCATCTTGACTCTCTGACTATTAAACTTCACTGAAAAACCTTCTTATTTTTTTAATTTTTTCCATTTTTGTTTGATTTCCGCACCCTTCTTTGAGGGACAGTGCATCGACATAGTATTTACGCACCCTACCTGTTTAGACCAGTGCAGAAACTCTGCACCCTACCCATTTCTGGCTTGTGGTGATCAAGGATTTCCGCACTGTGCTAGTCTTCCAGCCTGCGGATATTGTGAATTTGTTTTTTTGGTGGTTTTCCCTGCCCATATCTATGATGTGGTTCTGGGGTGATTTGTTGGGTCTGATTACAGTCTACTTGACAACTTAGAATTTGATTTTATCCATTATTTGCTTCGTTTTTGCTTTGTTTTCTTTTGAAAGATTTGGTCTCTTGATTTGAGTGTCTTTTAGTTACAAAGCATTGTTTTTATTTAGAATTGCTTAGTGAAAGAATACTTCTTTTTTCTGAATAAATCGTGTTAAAAGAGAAACTTTGTTTGGGTTGGTTTTGTTTTGAGGAAGTTTTCTATTTCTTTTAGTGTCTCTTTGAAACAATTTTTTTTTAATTTCTTGCTTTACATTAGATTGGGGGCATCCTTACATTTGAAGTAGTGAAATTGCATGGTTTTTTGGCATTTTTTGGTCTTGGGTCACCGTGGAAAGGCACCCGCTGTATTGGTGTACAGTCTCTTTGGCTCATTTCTTGAAGATATTGATGCTAATGAGTTTAATAAAATTTTGAGACATTGTGCATCTGGGAATGATAAACGTTTTCTCCTTCTCGTAATATAGCTTTCATTGATGTGAAATATTTGCATTCTCATTTCTTTGCATTGTTTAGAGTCGGTCAAAACATCATTTAGTCCACGCCATTTTCCTCTTGAGTAACAACAACCATAAAATAAAGTGCTTATAAAAATTGATTAGACATTTTTATATTTTTTGGTAGCAAACCTACAATAGATTAGTTGTAGGGATTTGGAATAGGTGTGAAAGATAACTTTCCAAAGCTGCAAACAAACATAGAATCTTGCGCTAGGGAGCAATGAAATCCACTTGCTACATTTTGTCATGGGAAGCCCTTCTAACATAAGGGTCAATCACGAGGTCGCATTGAGACTGGCAGAGTTACTCACCCTACTTTGTTGGTCTTGGTGTAGATATTGTGCGTATTATGGGGGTCGCTTGAAGGTATACTCACAATGATGAGTGGAAGCCTTTCAAGTTGATTTCGGGCTAGATACCCTGCCTTTACGCGTGAATCGGACTGTTGATTGTTTTCCCAGGCATCACTGTAGTAATTTGTAACCTTAGTGGCCTATCTTTTTAGGGTCTTTACACAAGGTGACTGTGGAGGGGAAAGTCTTCATGGTACCTGGAATCGACGTTGGCCAAACTCACTCGGGCTCCTTAGAGGGTATACCCACGTTTATGTGTGGGATCTTGCACCAGGGTGTAAGTCCATTAAGCAGGTCATCAACGTCACTTTTCCACCCGCTCTATATCATATCATTCTTACATTGTTCCCATGACGTTGGATTTCATCACCAACTAGTGAGTTCATTGTGAGAAGGTTTTGTTTGCTTGCTTGCTTACTAGATTTTTAGTGTGTGCTATTTGTTTTCCCTAACAGACTCTAGGTTGGATTTGTATTTAATGGCGTTAGCTCTCGAAATGACCAATGAAGGAACCCCTGCTCCAGGGGAACCTTTTGTTTTTCCTTCTTATGGAAACATTGGTCCTCCTCACATCGATACTTTGAGCCTTCCAGGTCTCATGATTGGATTGTCAGTGTGGTTGTTTTCCACTCAGGTAATCCTGAATGCAGTAAGTGCTTCAATGGTAAGCACTTCCCCCCAAGAGCATCAACCTCATGTTGATCCTTCACCTTCTTCACTAGTAAGATCTTCTTCTCCTTCTTCACTTGCAAGGTCTTCTTCCATTTCATCTTCTTCGCCGAGTGAAATCTCTAAAGATAGTAACTAGGTGGATAAGAAGAAGAAGAAAAGGAAGAATAAGAAGAAGAAACATAAGCAAGGGTCCAAACTTTGAACCACTGGCGAACATGTTGGAAAACAACTAGTTACTAATAATCGTGCTGGGAGTGTTGATGATGTCAAGATCACCCAAACAACCTGCAAGCCCAAGTACCCTTGCAGGCTTTGTAAGTGTAGCCATCTTCTTAAGGATTTCCCTGGACTATCCAAGGTTATAGAAGCATGGTCTACACACCCTCGCCAACCCATGTCATCAACCTCTGAAAAACATGTTGATGACCTCACATCAACTAGTCACGATACAGTTGGGAAAAACAAAAGTAGAGTCAAGTTCCCATGCATGTTATGCAAAGGGAGTCATCTAACTCACCTTTTCCCTCGTATGGACAAAGCCTCGAAATTCCTGAAAGACATGACTGTTTCACAGCCTCAACTTCCAGCTTCTTATCGCAAGCTTACTCTTAACCAACCTATAGTCGATGGAATGATCATTCCAGACCCTTCATCGGTTAGTCTGGTTGATCATGTAGTCAATATGGTCATGTCCTTAGTTGCACTAGTTGACAAAGTGGTCAATCCAATCCCATCCTCGGTCGGTCCCACTCTCTCGTGGAACCCCCTCCAAGTAATGAGTCCATCCTTTTCAATTGGGATGTGCTAACTGGACCTCATCTTCCCTCTCACATTCCTTTCAAGATTACAATACAAGTTTGTGGTCAGGACATTCCTCAGACGTTGATAGACAAAGGTTCGTCCGTTAGTATTTTTTCCTCTCTTACTTGGCAAGCTTTGGGTTATCCTCATCTTGTGTCGGCTACCCAGAATCTGTTTTCTTTTAACATAAGAACCAGTCACCCTTTAGGGATACTTCCTCTGTTTCTTGTAACTTTGGGAGGGAAAACTGTCGTTATTGATGTCATGGTAGTCCAAGACCCCTTGGATTTTGATTTACTCCTTGAGAGAGATTATGTCTATTCCATGAAATCTATTGTTTCCACTCTTTTTCATGTGATATCTTTCCCTCATGATGGAAGAATTGTGACTATTGATCAAATTTATTTCACTGGTCCTGACTCAATGACCTCCCTAAACAGTTATTATATGCAGACGGTATCACCCCCGCCATAGGTCAATTATGTGGCGTTGTCTCCCATGCCTTCAGTTGCCAATGAATATGAGCCTCTCATTGTACGCTCAATATCTTATGACTTGGATCCAGTAGTTGACATGGTGATATCTTCGATAGGGCTATTGGAGCCTGAAATCCTTACCCCTATCGTGACCCTCAACATGTGTTCCTTCCAGAGTGTGTTTCTTCTATCAAATGAAGATCTCTTGGAAGCCATGACCCAGTTTTGTCCCTTGACATGGTGTCCTTCCAGAGCATTATCCTCTTGGAATCCATGATTAGGAAGAGATTTGAGCATGGTTTTCTGATTTTAAGCTCATTAAAAAATGAAACCAGCCTTGAGCATGCTTTTATGATTTCAAGCTCATTAAAAAATGAAACGAGCTACGAGGATAGTTTTTGCGTCTCTGTGGAAACATCGTTAAAAAATGAAATAGAGGTTGTGAGGACAGTTTTCGAATCTCTGTAGCAACCTCGTTAAAAAATAAAACAGATCTTATGAGCATAGTTCATGTTTCTGTGTCAAGCTCGTTAAAAAATGAAACAGAGGTCTAGGGATTGAACCTGGATTATCGAGCATAGTTCATGTTCCTATGTCAAGCTCGTTTAAAAATGAAATATATTTCCCTCTCTGTGTTTGATTCAAGTACTTCATTATGTTTAGTATTTGAAGCTTCTTTTCATACTCCTATGTCGTTGGACGAACCGAAGCTTGGGGGAAATGCTTTCAGCCTCTGGACTTCATGCTGAAATTAAGTCACTAGCTTCTTAAGTTGGGGGCTAAGTACCAACCATCCTTGTGTAATGTGTTGAGAAGTACAAGCTTAGTTTTCTATGGTTCAAGATTGTGTAAAAATGAAACCATCTACCTCAAGAATAGTTTCCTCTGGTTCACGCTTGTGTAAAAATGAAACCAGTTGCAAACATAGTTTAGTTTAGTTTTTAAGCTTGTGTAAAAATAAAATCTATCCCAAGCATAGTTTTGTTTTGTTTTTAAGCTTGCATAAAAATGAAAACAATCCCGAGCTTAGTGTTTGTTCTTTCTCATGCTCATAAATACATGAGAATAAAATACCAATCTTAGTCTTTGTTCTTTATCATGCTCGTAAATACGTGAGAATGTAACCAAGTATACTTTTATCACTTTTTCAGACTCGTAAAGGTCATACGAAAAAGGAACCCCCTGGAGTTCCCTTTAAGCTCTTTTCAGACTCTCTAAACATGAAAAGATTGCCGAGTGATCTTGTTCTTTTCATGCTCGTAAAAGTATTTGAAGAAAACATTTGATGGGCGATAGTTTATCACTTTTTCGGTCTCATTAAACTAATTTACGAAAAAGGAATTGAGAGAGTTCTCTTTAAGTGTTTTTCAGACTCTCTAAACATGAAAACCCCCGAGTTTTCTCTCTTTGGACTCGTTAAACAAACATCAAAAGACCCGTATGGGACCAAACCACTCCTTCCTAGGGTTCATTAAACATACTCTGAGGGAATCATCCGAAGGATGAGATTACAGTTCAAACATATGTTATCCTCCTCAAGCTTGTGTAAAAATAAAGAGGTACTCGCCAGAAATGGTGGGGGGGAAATTGGGCAAGAAATGTATCTAAGCTTGTATTCTATGGAAGAGTCATTTTTTAACATGACACCCTTTCACTCGCTTTGTGTCTAGGTTGGAAAATCCCCTTGTATATTGGTAATACTCCTTTATAAGATTATAAATTGGTATGTGATCCCTGTTGTTGAGTCGGTGTTTCCAATACAGTTGTCGTGTCATCAATATGTTCAAAGAGAAGTTCAACCCGAAAATCCTTCTATTGAGTCGACCTTCCTTGGGTCAATCCTGAATCACTTGTTACTCTAATCTACTTCAAATCTTGTTACCCATTTCGTGTCATTGATGTGGGATACATTAAGGCCCTCCTGTGACGAGTCTTTTCCTGTCGACTTCAACTCATTATCTAGGAATTATACTTAGAAACTAATTGGTACCTTGGAACTTGCATGCCTCAATGGCAGGTTTCCTCGCTTTCGACAGTGGGTTTTCATTATTGACCCTTGATTGGAATATTTCGCCGAGTGTTCGACTTCAGCTCATTAATTCACATCCATTGGATTGTACTAGTGTACCTTGGGAGTCATTGACATTAATGGTGATTTCCCTCGCACTTGTTAACGGTATACACTAATGAATGATAATCAAGTGGTTTCTACCATGTTCGACTTCAACACATGTATTCACATGGTTAGATTCGTACTATCGAGTGGTGGAGATGAATACCCTGGATCTTTTTTGACAAATTCAGGTTGCGTTGGAGTATATTCATTTTGTACTGCTGCATAGATTCACAGTGTATGTATCATGGCTATGTTCAAATTTGAGTCTTTAACACATAGATCCACAGTGTATTTTTGGTGGCTATGTTCATATTTGAGTCATAATGGCATGGATCCACAACGTATGTTTGGTGGCCACGACCTATCTTACTTGACATGGATCTTTGCATGTCGACATTTATGCTTTGAGTCATTTGTATTCTGAATATGGGAATGCCTACCTCAGTGATGATATATTATTGTACTGTATTTCCTTGTTTGTTGCCAGGTTTCCGACCGACTGTTCCTTGTTCCCTACACACACTCGACAAAGTATTTCATCTATCACTTTGTTATAACTTCATAATTTGGGGGGCTCTCTGTTACACATTATTTTCGTCACCCTTATGACCGTTAATGATGTAAACCTATATGTTGCCTTTAGAGGGCTCAGTGACCTGAATTCCTGAAGAAAGAAGGGAGAAGAATTTTTTCTAAGAGAAGAAATTGTATTTTCCTTTGTAAAAACCCTATTAAAGAGGATTTCCACAAGCTGCTCTATATGCAGGGTGCGAAAATGCCTGATTTTCGCACCTTGGTTTATAGCTAGGTTGTGGAGTTTTTGTAGGTTTCTTTATAGCTAGGGTTCGATGGCCTTCGTACGTGGGAAAAACATGCATCTTCTCAATGCTTCTAGAAGGATAAGCTTCTATGGTGAGGTGGCCTTCGAATGGTTTGGATCTTACTCGCTTTCATGATTTAGTGGGATCATCCTAACCTCCTCACCTTATCCTCTTCAGCTTATAAAAGGGGAGGAGATCTCATGGAGAAGTTTAGATTGGCTTGTTATTGAGCTTTGTATCTTGGAGTTTTTGGGATTATGTTGGCTTTGAGATTTTCTTTGTCAAGATAAATTGTTAGTAGCTATCAGATCTACAGTCTTAGAATCCTTGGAGAAAGAAGTGTGTGGGAAGAAAGGAACTGTTGGAAGGAACCTGACAACATCAAGGCATCTGGTTGTATCTTTCTTCCACATTCTTTAATACATATATACTTTTCTTTCCTATATGAATGTTATTTGTCCATATTGTATGATTCCTTGACCATGTACATAGATTCATATCAAATACAATATGTCATTCTTGTATTTGTTTGATTTTGTTTATTTACAGATATTTCTCCATAAGCCTCGCGACAAAGCCTGGATTGCATTGACGAAGTCAGATCTTCGATATTTAAAAGGTATGTTCTAGATCTCACTTCTCATTTGATAATTGAAATATAAGGAAAGGGTAGTGTACTATCTTGTTTTTTTCTAGTTTCACAATGAAGCTAGGGGGATTGATTTGTGTCCGCACTTAACAATTAGCCCGATAACAGGGGGTGGTAGGATTGGCTACTAAACTTGTTATTAGATCCATTGAGGTCACCAAGGAATCCTCCCTTGTGGTGGACCTCCTCCATCAATAAAACAAGGGAATATCCTACTTAGGTGACAATGGTAGTTTCTTCCATAGTTACACAAGATTTGAGAATCTTGTGGTGGGATTTGCACAAGTACAAATCTTGCAATAACATTTTGGCGTCTTTGTTGGGGAGGATTGATTCATTCTCCTCACGACATATCTTTGGTAAACATACCCCAAATCCCTTATCCTACAAGTTTACCTGGTGACTCCACTGAGGGTAGATCCCTCACTTCCCTTTGATGATCCTAGAGATATCGTATGGCACCTCCACTATTTCATTTTGAGTTGTTTATTTACCAATAAATGGAGTTATGGATTTTCATAAATGGTTTCCTTGTATTGATTTTGAGAGAATCCCTATATACCCAAACAATTTTAAGGAAGGATGGTTAGAGAAATTTCCAAAATTCAAAGGATTGGTTGTTACTCATGTTGTAAAGTTATTAAGGTACATACAGGGGATGGGGGAACATGAATATGTACAAATAAAATGGTTTGTAGTCTCCCTATCATTTGATGCATGTGATTGGATCAAATATTTTTGCAAACCAAAAGCCATATCCTCTCTCATAGATCTCATTAGAACATTTCTTTGAGTATGGGAACCCACAATCTCATACATATGAGGAAACTCTTTGAGAACTCACAGTATCCCTTAGGGGGAGGGCTTCTTCATGGATCTTCTTATAAGATACATGAGGAAAGAACATTGTTCATGAGAAAAAGATTCTATTGGGAGTATTCATCCTCGTGATGAAGATAATACATTAATAGTTTCTCTTCTTGTTGAGGATGAAGAACTAGAACAATGTGAATACTTCTCCCAAAGGTTGAAGGAAAGTGTCAAAGAAGATAAGAAAATATGCAAGAAATTGGTTGATAGTTGAAAATATGTACACTTCATCATTGATCTTTTTTCACTAATATGAGAAGAGCATGACCTCATGTTGGATAAATATGAGTGATGTCTCAATGTTTTAGCATAGGAAGAGCTTGCTAAGGCATATTTCTGAGTGAAAACATTGTGTGCTAGCATACGAGAGAAATATGACCAACCTTAGGTATTATCCAAGACATCGGAATTAAATGTAGATGGGGAATAATGGGATAATTCAGATGAAGATGCAAACCTTGATGAAGTTCTCCTGCCAAATGATCAAGTGAATGATGAATAAATTATTATCGAAGAACCTTCATATCTTGAGCATGCCTTGGATAAGAATGTTGAAGATCACACATCCCCGATGAAAGAACCTAAGGAATAATTTTATAAAGAGGGGTACCAACCCCTAGAAGAGGAGAAAGAATCACCTCATGACTCCATTAAAGACAATGAAGACTTGATTGAAGAACGAGAACCTGAAGAGGTGAATCATGAGGAAGATCACCAAATACACGAACATGAGTTGCCTTGTGAATATGACAAAGAAGAGAACTTTGATGAAACACAACTTGTTGAATACCTAATCCATGAAAAGGATCCTCATGAATACAAGGCACCAATATTTTCTCCTCTATTTGATGAAGTCATCCAAGATCCCATTCCTCTTGCACATGAAGAAGAGAACATGGTGAGTTATACTCCTTTCCAAATTTTGGATATTGCTTCATTTCATGACTCAGAAAGTGAAGAGGTGTTAGAAGAACCCTTGGATGCATTAGACCCTTCATGTAGTGATGATGTGATTGAGAATGTTGATGATTTTGTACATGTTGGGAGACGTGAATGGGATGTTATTTGTTATGGTCTTAATGGAGATCCCATTTATGACATTGAAGGTCATTTTCAATTTTTTCCTTTAGAACAACCATGTGTGATTGCTAAAGACTTAGATGTGTGGAAACATGAAGATGACATGGTTACAGATTTGTTCCAATCACCCAGGGATGACTTATTGCAACGTTCTCATGATTAGTTTCAGTCATATCATAGAGGGTATGGGACATATTATTTTGAGAACTTGAACTTGTTCTAAGAAGAAGATTCTCAACCACCATTGTGCTCTAACTTTGATGAGGGTAAGACATGATTTTCCCAGAGAAATATTTTGTGATGAGAGTTTCTTCCCTCCTCCTTTTACACCTTTCCATTATGCTATATATACGGTTGGGAATTTCTCTCATGATAGTTATTTCCCTATGGGGCGAACTAGTTTTCAACCTATGGTTTGTTGTATGGTTTTCTAGTTTCACACACAAGTTAAACAATCCTTGGGTTGGAGAAAAATTGTTTCTCTATGCTTGGTCTCATCCCTTACATTGCACTCTATTTTCCCATAGACAACCTTATATTTTTCCTTAGGTTCCTTCTAATCCCTTCTCGATCTATGGGTGATGGCTTTATGGATGAGGATGAGGATCTTCCTTTGTCTAATTCGTTTGGCCTTGCCTTGGATGGATAGGGAAGGGTTTTGGTGATGCCTCTTTGCATGACTTTGTCCCTCCCCCCCAACCTCCATGAGTTGGATTTTATGACTATTTATGGTATGGTGTATGTCCCGACTCATGATCTTTTTGTGCTTGACTTATCCTTATTTGGGTTTATGATGAAGCACAAGGGTAGACATTTTTATACAATGTTGGGATAGTTTCACTAGTCATATTATTATACCTAGCATTTCAACTAATATAGATTAGTGTAGGTTAGGTAGGGAATTTACATCTTTCATTTCATATATATATATATATATTGCATTCTCATTTTTATATAATGCATACATGATAGGAACTTACATTTTATATTATTGTTGTATCATTTTGTAGTTTAGTGAAAAAAATCCTTTCAAAATGGTTTTGGATTTATCACTAACTTTGGTGGATCACATCCACCAGCTGATACTTCTAAAGGGTAATTTTGTTTGAAGTGGGTGTAGGATTGAAGGTATTGTAAAACCATATATGTTGAGGTTCTCATGTGCTCTACAATGAGCATATTTCCCCATGCTGGAGATAAATGTTACACCCCATGCTTAGGGGTAGCTATAGGAGATAATGTATCATGGAACACAATGGAGAACATGATATTGACCATGATTTTGATCAACATGTCTATAGATGGCATCCTAGAATCCCCCCTCATTCACCTTTAAAGCTTCATGTCAACCAAGGCTCATCACATCCAAGAAACCTAGTGTATGGGAGATGGTAAGCCATCATCACCATGAGGTATGTTAGTCATTATTCCATGCAAAGCATTGTGCTTAATTTGTTGGGCATGTGGATGAGGATCTTTGGTTGAAGTTGGATAATGGATCATTGGCTTGGGAAATTGTGTTAGTTTCCTTGTTTCACCTTGGTGGTCAGCTTCTATTCCCTAGTCCCGTGTTGTCACCACCCAGGGAAAAGGGTTACTACTGGGGGGCCCTCAAAAGGGTAATGTCCTGTTCACCACCATACTTAAAACTTTCCATCATGGAGCCTCTCATAGTGTACTAGACTTCGATAATGGGTCATGGTCCATTCTCTCATCAGAAGAAGGGGATGAAGGCCCATAGGTTGATGCAGTTTCTCTATACATGTATGTTATTGCTAAATGATAAAGGTCACCATAAAATCCTCAGGTCATATTGAACTCTACCCCCTCTAATCTTAATCCCCCCTATCTGGATGCGAATGAATGCACCAAATTATAAAGGAAAATAGCCTAGTAAAAAATGAAGGAATGAAGCTTGAAACCTTTTAAAGGGGGACTTGCAAATGATAATTGGGTATCAAAAGGTAAGTTAAGGGGTTTGGAAGGAAAAAAATAACAAGGAAAGGGTATCTCAAGAAAGAAAGTTCTCCCTCTACAAAGGCGCTCATAGAAATGGATTCAATGACATCATAAGCCATGAAGCAATCCCTAAATCATATCACTATCACACTTACTCTTGAAGGGTTTCTTTCTTTCCTGCTTCCCTCATGACCTATCCCTCTAACTGGGTATTTTATTTCCTATCTAGGTTAGTACACCTAAAAGGGTTGGATGAAGGCCCTCCCATACTTAAACTTTCCAACTCACATGAGGTCCTGGGCTTGTATGATGTTTGAAGGGGATACTGAGGTGAATTGTTTACATGGATCATATCTTGAGTTGCAACTTACTTTATATATTTTGAGGACTAGTATTTCTTGTGAACCTTGGCTAACCTTGTCTTATACTTTGCTTTGTTTTGGATGGCCCTGACATGGTTCTTTGACAAACATCTTGAGCTTGTACCTAGATGTTATGCTTCTTATTGCAAGACCTTGGAATGTGTGATGCAAAGAAGTGGTTCATCCAATGAATCACCACCTTCTAACATCATCTCTCACATCCTTGGAACCTTAGAAGATGGAAAAATGGAATTGGTTTGAGCATATTCACTCATGATGGCACACATATGGGATGAAATCCCATAGGTTGGGAAAAATATCCTAGAGCTTATTCTTCACCAGGATCAGGGGTGTTGCAGTAGCATACAATTGAATACCTTGCAGAGATGAGATGTCGCTCCCTCCAACCTAGACACAACACTTGGATCCTATACGTTGGACCTACTTTGATGATGACACCATCTTTTAGGGTTTGATGGATCTAGGTTTTGGTGGATACATGGGCAACTAGTGATGGTTGGAATGAATATGGGTGAGGAGAGACATCATTTTCTCACACTTCACTCTTGATTGGTTCCACATGGCATTTGGACGCCTCTTGCTTCCCTAGGAAGGCTTGACATCTCACACGTGTGGCTCATTTATGATGTATTTTATCATTTAGCAATTTGTAAAGGGTCAAATGAGGGGTCATCCCACTTTAATCAATGTTATGTTATGTTATGTGGAAAAATTATGCTAGGATAGCCTCCTATAAGAAGGCTATCGCTAACCTTTTATTTCTCATCATGATTCCTCATCATTTGTGGGGTAACACTTCTAGATTTTTTCTATTTCATCCATTCTTGATCTCTTTATCATATGCACTATGCTTGGAGAAGGTCATTTTTGGATGTTTTTCTAATTTTTGATGGATATTTATGTAATTAGGGTTTTATGCTCTTGGTTTCTTGGATAAAGTAAGTCATTTTATGCAATTCTATGGTATATTGTTGATGTAAATGGTGAAATTCCTATTTTAATGCAAGAAGTATTGTTTTGTTGAAACCTTGAGGAGGGAACATAAGTGTTTCTTCCCTTCACAAAGTTTTATTTGTCTAAATTGGTGAAACATCCTCACTAGGTTTAGAAGCCTAAATCCCTAAAGTGCTAGCACTTTAGGATTTTATCCCTAGACAATTGATCTTTGATTTAGTTGAAGCTACAAGAAAGGAAAACGACATCTAGGGCCCAAATGTGCTTGCACCTCAGGGTTTGAATTTATCTCTTTGGTTTCAATTAAATTAATATTCAAGTGTGGATGCACTTGAGACTCCATAGGCCCTAGAATCACAACGAAACTGATCTAGAAGCAATCTTACGGTGAAAGTAGTTGTTAAAACCATTTTTCTAAATCTCTCAAGTGTTCTACTAACTTTACTAACTCTAACCCTAGAAAACTTACAATATTTATTGTTGTTGTTACAAAAGTTTGCTACATCCACTGGAAATTGTCTTAATTTTTTGCATACACCTACTTACAAGTGGCTTAACTTTTTCAAAAATCACCTCTAACAACTGGGTAATATTCTATTGGTTGAATGTTTACTTTTTATGGTCAATTGTGGTATTTATGAGCAATAATTCTTATTGTTGTTGCAAATAATTCATTGTTGATATAAAGTTGTTTACGTTTGTAATTTGCAACATCCATATATACCTAACTTGTCTAGTGTATAAAAGAGGTCATTATTGCATACTTTATATTGGTCATTTTTATACATATGTTGCAAAATGTTTCTTGTTATTCGAGGGTAAAACAATCATCTTACAACATTTCCTTCTTTCCTAGACCTAGACCAACTACTTTCCAAGACCTAGACCAAATAACAGGTGATCAAGATAGGGGGTGGTAGTCTTGGATACTAAAATTTCTATTTGAACCCTTGAGGTCACTAGGGAAGCCTCCCTTGTGGTGGACCTCCTCCATCACTAAATGAGGGAAGATCCTATTTAGGTTACAATGGTAGTTTCTTCCATAGTTGATGGTGCGACCCTGTGCAGGTCATACCTCAACAGATCATGCGCCTGACCTCTCGGTCTCAAGGATCGTTCATTCACCTTTCTCTGAGCCAAATTAGCTCTTTCGATTCCCTGTTGGAATCTCTGTCAATTCGATCCACAGGTCCTTCTTCTCCCCTTACAGCCTCTGTATACATGACCATGAATTTTCCCCGACAGAATTTCGGGTTTTGGAACTTCTTAAATCCTGATGTCACGAGAACCACTATCCCCCTGATCTCCCGATCACCGAATTACCGAAATGCTGAAACACATCTTTAACATTTATCCCCCTGGGCTATGTCTTGGCCCACATGACCATCCTTCATATGACCACGACCTTATTTTGGGGTTTCACAACCCAAGCGATGGACCTCCTGTCCTATTGACCCTTGATGTACTGATATGAAAAATGTTGATTGGCAATTTCCCGACCTTCCTCTCCTTTCGGAAAATCTCGAGAAACTCTGGATTGTTTCCACGTGTCCCCTCAAGATGGACGGTCCTCCTGCATTTCACGATTTTGCGATTTGCGACCCCCAGTGACACAATCCCCTGTCAACTTAAACCCCAATAGCCGAAATACTAACGGGTTCCTCGATCTCCGCCATGTGTCCCCAACGGATGGACGACTCAGATCTTTTCGGGACTTCACTAGGTGCGAAGTCGAAATACTCACCTCTGTGAGTCCTGGTGCCCGAATATCTGAAACAGACGATCTCGTGACACGCGTCCTCCCTCAGACGGACGGCTGCGATCTAATTCGCTATTTCAGGACTTTCGATGTGGAGAGTCCCGAACTCTTGTCCTCAAGACTCCCGAACTCCCGAATGCTGAAATACCGATAAGCCAATGCTTTTCGAGACTTTCGTACCCTTCGTTCATGAAGGCTTTAAACCCCTCACAAATCCTGTCAGATCCAATGGATGACGGGTATTTGGATCAATATCCGATGGTCCATATCCGTCCTTCCTGTGCGCTCCTCCTGCTACTTCCTGGACATAGGGAAACTCCAACGGTCCAAATCTTCTGACTGGATCTGATGACAACTGTACTCCTCCTAAGCTTTGGCGCTTTCTTCCTGCACTTGGAAGAATTCCCAACTGCAAAAGGCCTCAACCTTTGCCTTCTTTCCTCTGCGAACTCTTCACCTTGAGTCTCGCCTACACGTATAAAAATGTTGTCCCTCATGAGCTTTAGGGAACCCCGAACTCTTCAAATAGTTTTGTGGCTTCTGCACTCCTTGCAGTTACGCTCTGTGTGCTGAAAGCAATAACCCTCCTGAGATTCACTTTTGAATCCTTAAAGGATTCTAACTTCTGTGCTCCTGCAGAGTCCTTGCACGCAAAGTGCTATCTCTTCTGAGATTCTCTGAGACTTAGACCTTAAGGAAACTCAGTCCTTTTCCCTTCTCCCTCAGATGGAGAATTTGGATGCCCTCCTGGCTATCCTTTACTCAAGAAACCTCTTGCTGAGTGTTCAGGGTGTTCAACAACCCTGTGAAGATCCCTCCGTGGATTCTTCTTCTATCTCTGAACTCACCGAGTTCCTTCTATGCGCTCTAGCACTTACTTGATGCCCTCCTGGCAGAGTATCAAGAATCCTCAGTGATTCTTGCTTCTTACGAACTCACAACAGAGTTCTCCTCCTGTGCACTCCTTACACTGGCTCAATGCCCACTTGGCAGAGCGTCTAGAACCCTCATTGATTCTGACTTTTGTTGAACTCACAACAGAGTTCTTCCTCAACACAACCTGTGCGTATGCTCAATGCCCACTTGGCAGAGCTTTACAGAACTCACAAGAGTTTATGTCTGCAACTGTGTTCTTCTCCACAGCCTTGCCTCCTGAGGTGTTCAGCAACCTCCAAGGTCTTCCTTGAATTGATGATTTCAGCTTCTGTGCCCGCCTGGAACGTCTTTGTCTGAATCCGCAAAGTTCAAAAGTTCTTCTCTGCACTGGTATTAAGAGTCTGCAGTACTCTGACACACCATTCTGGCATGAAACCATAAAGAACTTCTCAAGCCTGAAAATCAAACAACTCCCTGCAAATGCAAACCTACAACATACATCTACAACATAAATAGAACACAAAGGCATTCATTCAACACATAAATACATGTAGGAAATTCTGCTCTGGATTATATTAATGGCAATGCCTGTTTACAAGGGTGTTCTCAAGCTCGGACTTTAATAGAGTCTTGACTCTTCTCTACTCTCTCTCGACTTTTTTTTAAAATGAGATACCATGAAAGATATTTTACATGAGGGGGCTCTTAGAGTGCTTCCCTCCAACCTCACCTACCCTATTCAATGGCATTGAATGGGCTGTCTAGTCCAAAATCGAATCTAGATCTCAGCCTTACAAACATTAAAGGCATACCTACACTACAGCCTATGAAAAGCACGACCCCATGAATCAACAACCTTACAACATTTAATTACATTCAAATTTGAAATTTGAAAATGAGGGCTGCCCCTCTCTTCAGCCTTGAATGCACGCGCTGATGTGGTTGGCTGGCTGGTGTGGAGAGATGCTCCTGCATCATACTCCTCAGCTGAAAAATTCATGAGCTCCTGCTCATGAGCTTCCACTCTCAGTTGTGGAAATCCTCCTGGATCCCAAACAATCTTTCGGAGCCTTCTCTCCCCATCTCCTTGTTGTTGTTGCTGCTTCTGCTCCTGCGCTATTGCTGCTGCTACTTTTCTACCCAACTTCTCCTTGCTGGCAGTCTCTACTGACTCTACCATCAGCCTCCTGATCTCCTCGATCACTTCGTCCAGCTGCTCCAATGGCTGGCTCTGTTTTTGCAGTCTCCCCAGCTGCAAAATTTTTATGCAAATGGATAGATCACAGTGATCTCCCATGCCTTCTTCATCTGCGTCCAACCTCACTTGTTGGATGTGCACACCCTGCACTTTCACCCTTCTCTCCAAGGATTCAATCTGTTCATACAGATCAGCCAAACTAACGTTATCTGCCTCTTCTTCTTCTTCTTCTTCTGCAAACTCCAATGTTGCAGTCCTTTCAGCTACGTGGCTGAAAGTATTGAGCCACTCATCAGAATTCTCATCTTCTTCTTTTTCTTCTTGGGTAGCTTCCCAAGTCTTCTCCAATGCTTCTCTGACAGTCTTAGCTAGTTGTCCTACTTCTATTGTTGTTGCTTCAACATCTACAACAAATATTTCTGCCTCCTCTTGGGCAAATGGTAGGAATATACCAATTCCCCCAATCATTAGAAGATTCATCTGATCTTCCTCTCAGATGGTGCAAGTTTTTAACTTGTCATCATCTTCATTCACATGGCTGGCAGAACCATATGAATCTTCCTCCTCTGCCATCTCCTCAGTCTGATTCAAACTCACCTCTAAGTTTATGAGACTCTCAAATAGTCCCATTTATGTTCCCATGCCCACCTGGCAAATTGGGATTTTCCTGCTTCCCTCCTAGCAGTCCATGAGATCCCGCAGTGACCTCATATCATTGCCCTCCTGGCAATGTGAAATTCCCCGGTTGTCCTCATGATAGTCTGTGAGATCCTCAGTTGATCTCAACTCTTTTCCCACCTGGCAATTTGGAATTTCCTCTCTGCCCTCCTTGCAGTGCTTGAGATCTTCAACTGATCCCCATTCTTCCTCACTACTGAGGCTTCTCCCAGTCTCTGGTTCACATATCTGAACCATCTCCTCAGGTCCATCGAGGTTTTCATCATGCCTCGACCATCCTCTCAACAGTCTACGCTGTCTTCTAGCCATCAACTCCTTGACTGGCCATTTTACCTTCGGCTTCCCCATGGGCCATTCATATACCCATCTCAACTTGGCGTTCTACTGCCTCTCAAATGCAAGTTCATCCATTATTTCCCTCATCTCGGAAAGTTCTTCATCCCATTCAGCTTTTCTCATCAGCTCTGGGTCTTTCCTTCCAGCACTTGTATAGTATTTAGTAGCCATCTTGTTATTATTGTCTGCACTTCTCGCAAATCTGCTGATGTCACTCTGATCCTGAGTGTCTCCAGCCTCTTCCTACAGTCCTCCTGACCGTCTTCTTGATTGTTTCCTACCTGCAAACAATCATCACAGAGTCTCCAGTGCTCTGTCTACCTTTGCCTTCTCCTCGCTTCCCTTGCCTGAAATCTACAGACAAGATTTAGGCTTTGATACCACTTGATGGTGCGACCCTGTGCAGGTCATACCTCAGCTGATCATGCGCCTGACCTCCCGATCTCAAGGATCGTTCATTCACCTTTCTTCGAGATGAATTATCTCTTCCGATTCCCTACTGGAATCTCTGTCAATTCGATCCACAAGTCCTTCTTCTCCCCTTACGGCCTCTGTATACACGACCCTGAATTTTCCCCGACAGAATTTCGGGTTTCGAAACTTCTTAAATCCCGATGTCACGAGAACCACTATCCCCGTGATCTCCCAATCACTGAATTACCGAAATGCTGAAACATGTCTTCAGCATTTATCCCCCTGGGCTATGTCTTGGCCCATATGACCATCCTTCATATGACCACGACCTTATTTCGAGGTTTCACAACCCAAGTGATGGACCTCCTGTCCTCTTGACCTATGATGTATTGATATGCGAAATGCTAATTGGCAATTTCCCGACCTTCCTCTCCTTTCGGGAAATCTCCCGAAACTATGGATTGTTGCCACGCATCCCCTCAAGATGGACGGTCCTCCTGCATTTCACAATTTCACGATTTGTGACCCCCAGTGACACAATCCCCTGTCAACTTGAAACCCCAGTAGCCGAAATACCGACGGGTTCCTCGATCTCCGCCACGTGTCCCCAATGGATGGATGACTTAGATATTTTCGGGACTTCGCCAAGTGTGAAATCGAAATACTCACCTCTATGAGTCTCGGTGCCTGAATTTTCGAAACGGACGATCTCGTGACACGCGTCCTCCCTTAGATGGACGACTGCGATCTAATTCGCTATTTCGGGACTTTCAATGTGGAGAGTCCCAACCTCTTGTCCTCAGGACTCCCGAACTCCCGAATGCCGAAATACCGATAAGCCAATGCTTTTTGGGACTTTCTTACCCTTCATTCATGAAGGCTTTAAACCCCTCGCAACTCCTATCAGATCCAACGACTGACGGGTATTTGGATCAAGATCCAATGGTCCAGATCCATCCTTCCTGTGCGCTCCTCCTGCTACTTCCTGGACGTAGGGAAACTCCAACGGTCCAGATCTTCTGACTGGATCTGATGACAGTTGTAGTCCTCCTGAGCTTTGGCGCTTTCTTCCTGCACTTGGAAGAATTCCCAACTGCAAAAGGCCTCAACCTTTGCCTTCTTTCCTTTGCAAACTCTTCACCTTGAGTCTCGCTTGCGCATATGAAAATGTTGTCCCTCCTGAGATTTAGGGAACCCCGAAATCTTCAAATAGTTCTGTGGCTTCTGCACTCCTTGCAGTTACGCTCTATGCACTGAAAGCACTAACCCTCCTGAGCTTCACTTTTGAATCCTTAAAGGATTCTAACTTTTGTGCTCCTGCAGAGTCCTTGCATGCAAAGTGTTATCTCTTCTGAGCTTCTTTGAGACTCAGACCTTAAGGAAACTCAGTCCTTTTCCCTTCTCCCTTAGATGGAGATTTTGGATGCCCTCCTGGCTATCCTTTACTCAAGCAACCTATTGTTGAGTGTTCAGGGTGTTCAACAACCCTGTGAAGATCCCTCCGTGTATTCTTCTTCTATCTTTGAACTCACCAAGTTCCTTCTGTGTGCTCTAGCACTTACTCGATGCCCTCCTGGAAGAGTATCAAGAATCCTCAGTGATTCTTGCTTCTTACGAACTCATAGTAGAGTTCTCCTCCTGTGCACTCCTTGCACTGGCTCAATGCCCACTTGGCAGAGCGTCTAGAACCCTCAGTGATTCTGACTTTTGTTGAACTCACAACAGATTTATTCCTCAACACAACCTGTGCATATGCTCAATGCCCACTTGGCAGAGCTTTATAGAACTCACAAGAGTTTCTGTCTGCAACTGTGTTCTTCTCCACAGCCTTGCCTCCTGAGGTTTTCAGCAACCTCCAAGGTCTTCCCTGAATTGATGATTTCAGCTTCTGTGCCCGCCTGGCACGTCTTTGTCTGAATCCACAGAGTTCAGAAGTGCTTCTCTTCACTGGTATTCAGAGTCCACAGTACTCTGACACACCCTCCTAGCATGAAACCAAAAAGAACTTCTCAAGCCTGAAAATCAAACAACTCCCTGCAAATGAAAACCTACAGCATACATCTACAGCATAAATAGAACACAAAGGCATTCATTCAACATTGAAATACATGTATGAAATTCTACTCTGGATTATATTAATGGCAATGTTTGTTTACAAGGGTGTTCTCGAGCTCGGACTTTAACAGAGTCTCATCTCTTCTCTACTCTCTCTCGACTTTTTTTTAAAATGAGATACCATGAAAGATATTTTACATGAGGGGGCTCTTAGAGCGCTTCCCTCCAACCTCACCTACCCTATTCAATGGCATTGAATGGGATGTCTAGTCCACAATTGGATCTAGATCTCATCCTTACAAACATTAAATGCCTACCTACACTACAGCCTATGCAAAGCACGACCCCATGACTCAACAACCTTACAACATTTAATTACATTCAAATTTGAAATTTGAAAACGAGGGCTGCGCCTCTCTTCAGCCTTGAATGCACGCGCTGACGTGGCTGGCTGGCTGGCATGGAGAGATTATCCTACATCAATAGTTATGAAATATTTGGGGATCTTGTGGTGGGATTTTCACAAGTACAAATCTTGAGATAACACTACCAAAAATCCCCACTTACCATCAAGAGTTCTGCAAACAATGCTCTTCATTTTTCAAATAATGATTTTTTGATTATTTTATATTGGAGTAGGGTAAAGGCCCAACGATTTTTCCCTTATCCTACTATGATTTTGGAAACCATATCCTTCAATGAATCCCATCCTCCACATGATACTCCATCTACCTCCATTATCCACCATATCCATTAGCTTCACTTGGCTTATTGTCACCCCATATATGCGATAATCAAAACATCTTTGACAAGGTGAAAATTAGGGTGGCATTCAACTTCAACATCCAATATATGCAAAATTGAATGCTCCAACTACCCCAATGGCTCCCCACTCCCACATTCCTCATTATTAAATTTACCTCATTTGTGCACTTTGATCCCTTGTTCATTGGTTCATTATAATGATGACTCATTCAAACCCCAGTTCATTGATTCATTCAACTACTAATTCATCTTGTTCATTAGTTCATTTAAATGAAGGTCCAAACATTTGATCGCTAGTTCATTCTATTTGACAATTGGTTTCAACCCTTGGAGAAGTATGAAATTCCTAGAGATGTGGTTGAGATTGATAGTGAGTTTTTTGTCATTGATGGAGTGGTTGATGTCAATATATGTGATGGGTGCATTTGATGAAGTCTACATGAAGCCTCAGAGGTGTGGTTATGGTACCCAAAGTTGGTTGAGGAATATGGATATGAAGGACATTGTAAATGTAGGCAAGACACTCATAGATGGATAGTCATTTTCGTGAAATTTTTGGTGATAGGTGGTATGCCACATGGTTCCTTATGGTTAGGGAGTTATGCCCTTTTGAAGTTGGAAGCCCCAAAGAATGGTCAAGAAGCCCCTAATTGGTTACAAGTCAATTAATGAATGGGTAAAGTGGTTGTAACAAGAAAGTCAAGAAGACCTAAGAATAAGGAAAGAGGTTACTTACCAAAAGTATAAATACACCTCAAGGATCCTCTCATAAGAAGACACACTTACATTGAATATCTATCTTGTGAGAATGTTATGGTCTAATATTTTGGCCTATTGGTGAATCTGACAGTAAGTCTGAGGCAACGAAAAAAGTGCGAGGAAAGAGAAAATGTTTTGGAGCTGCATAGTGTTATGGTTTCTTTGTAAACCTAATTAGGCAGGCCCTCGTGGGTCATCTTGAGGGTGTCATGTGAGGCACCCCCACGGGTTTCCTAGGGAATGTCATGCGAGGCCTTGCATGACAAGGAGTCTTAGTCCCGCGAGGCTAATACAAATCTAGTACAGATGTTGGTACCATGTTGTTGAAGGTTGTGACAGTGTTACAGGTCAATATTACAACACTAGACATCGGCTATAGGTTACAGGTATGCGTATGTGATTGTATCTTATGCTTGGTGATGGTATGGTAGATAATTGAGTGGAATGTCTTGTTGATGCATGGTACATCTTGGTGATATTGGTATGGTACATTGATCAATAGTACATCTTGGTTGTATTGGTATATTGGTATCTGGTTTGGTTACACGGTGATGATGCTATGGTACACGCTTGAGGCTTATTCTTGGTATACTCTTAAAGCATTAGCACATGGTATATGGTTGTCATTGATATTGATACATTGTTGAGGAACACACTTGGTATATGATATAACATGTATGAGATACATCTCTTGGTGATGTTGGTACTTGGTTGAGGTACACCATTGATAGTAATTTTGTGGTATATCCTATGGTATATGGTGTATGACATGATTGTCAGTGAAATGGTATATGGTTGAGATACATTGTTGGTACATGGTATGGTACAGGTGTTGATGTATATTGTTGATGGTTGAGGAATATGGTACAGGTTGTGGTGCATGGTTGATGCACGGTTCGGTACAGGTGTTGGTGCATGGTTGATGCATGATTCAAAATAGTTGTGGTGCATGGTTGATGCACGATTTGGTACAGTTGTTGGTTCATGGTTGATGCATGGTTTGGTACAGGTGTTGGTTCATGATTGATGCACTATTTGTGATACAGGTTGTGGTACACGGTTGATGGTTTTGTACATGATTTGTAGAGGCATGTGTTGGTGATGTTAAACATCTAATTGAGAGGTGTCCTTTGTATATGATCCATGTGAAAGGATCTGGCTGAGTATCGATGAAAGTGACAGGTTGGACAGGTTGATCAGTGACAAGTTGATGTGACAGGTTGGATACAATGATAGGTTGGATCAGTGATAAGTTGTGTGACAGGTTGGATGCAGTGGCAGTGACAGTGACAGTGACAATGGTAGTGACAGTGACAATGACAATGACAATGGAAGTGACAATGGCAGTGATTGTGGTAGTGACAATTGGTCTACACTTATATTTTAGGGCAGTAGTACAGGGCAAGGAAAGGGGGTTGTATCCTCCTTTTGGTTAGTGTCAGAGAACACAAGGAGTTGGAGCCTGAGAATCAGGGGGGTTGTAGCCTCCTTCGGGTTGGAGCTAGATAATTTATGGAGTTGGATCTTGTAAATAGGGGGTCGTAGCCTCCTTCCAGTTATAGCTGGAGAATTTGGAAGTTGTTGCTTCCAAGGAATGTGTTCTTTGATATATAAGAAATAATTTTGTGGTTTTCTCCCATTTGGGTTCACGTAAATTCGGGTGTAGTGTGTACTTGATGTGATGTTGTTGATTTGATGCTACTTATGTTTATATGCTCATTATATATTGATGATAAATTGATGACATATTGTTGCTAAAGTTGAAGTTTATCTATTGTGGTTAAAAGTGATAAAAGTGTTCATACTGATTCACCTCCCCCTCAGTATTCCAACAATTGGTATCAGAGTGGGTCCTTCAAGAAATCAATTTAACCACTAGAAGGAAGATCATGGAGTATGATGATATTAGAGCACCATAGTTTGATGGTTAGAATGGTATGAACTATATGATGTGGAAAAATAGTATGAAAACATTTTTAGGAGCACAGGGATATGATGTTATTACTCAGTTGTTATAGGATACACCACTACAAAGAATCCAAAGACTGCAACCAAGAAGGAATTGAAAAGAAACAAAAAAATAACAATGGATTGCATCTGGGAAGGATTACTTGATACAGTAAGAGAAAAAGTTGGAAAATGTTCATCAGCTAAACAACTTTGGGATAAGATACATAATCTCTACTCTGAGGAATCTCCCATCACAAATCCAGAGAATGCTAAATAAGATGAAAGAACAGAATAGGAAGAAATATGCCCATCATGTCAGACATATTCAAAAGAAGAATATTGTGAATAAGGCATAGTAGACCTTGAAGAAGAATTAATCAGTGCATTAGACGAATTGACAAAATAAAGGAATAAGAACAAGTCTCTTGAGGAACAATTAGTCAAGAAGAATTCACAAGAAAGCTCTAAAGAAGCCCAAAAGGTCATTGTGAAACTAAAAGCTCGGCTAGAAGAAGCCAGAAAGGTTGAAGAAACATACAAAATTCATATGGAAGAAAAGAAGTGTTTCGAAGCCGAAATAAAAGCACTAAGAAAGGAAGCAATGAAATAGAAGAAATGTTTTGAAACTGAGATATCAACACTAATAAAGGAAAAAATGGAAGAGAAGTAGTTTTTGGAATCCGAAAGAAAGGAAGCAGAGAAAATAGAAAATATAATGACAGATCATCTTAAGGAAAGAACTGAGGACTTAAATCAATTTGAAGCACAATTTAGTCAAGAAGAAAGAAGACTTGAAAAGGAAATCATCTCCTTGAAGATCCAACTTGAAGAAGCAAAGAAAATAGAAGAAGTCATGAAGATTCAGATGATGAAGAAAGAAGAATAGGTTGAGAAACTTGAAGAAGAAGTTGTCACATTGAGATCCAAAATCATCAAGCTCAACAAGAACGATGAAGAGATAGAAACATACGCATCATCAGTAGAGAATGTTGAAGAGAAGCACTCCAGGTTGCCAAAAAATAAGAACGAAGAAAAGAGTAAGAGTTATGCAGAATTACTCAAAGGAAGGAATCATGGTCAACCAGAATCAAAGAAAAATGATAGAGATACATCTTCAAGAAGACCCTCCACATTCAAGCCACAAAGAAGCTTCAATCATGATCATGATCATCCAAGGAAATAATTCAGAAGGACTACAACACAAAGAAGATCATTCACTCCCAGGTATGCAAATTTCTTTTATGGTCATTGTTTTATTTGTACTAACTTTAGACATAATATTGTAGATTGTAGAGCATATGGAAGAAATGTTCAGAAAATAAATACCTATGCGGCTCCCCACAACATTGAGTCTTACAAATTCCATAATTGTGGTCACATAGCTCATGATTGTAGAATCATGATGGATAATTCTATGAAAAAGAACACGGATATCATATATAAGAAAGTTTGAAAAAGAAAACAAGAACAGGTAAAAGAAGAGAATATGAATGAAGGACACCCAAAAGTCATACTCTCAGGATTGAAAATAGTACGAGATGAAGAAAAATCTATAGGGAAAAAGGAAGATGTCAGATACAGGAAGGTTTGGATAAGAAATGAGAAAGAAAAGAAGACCGGGTGAATAAAGAATATGCCCAAGAGATTGTACTTTAAAGAATTGTAGTGCAAGATCAATCCATAGGAAGAAAGGAAGAAGTTAGAGTTTAGAGAGATGATAAGTCTACATACAAATATGAATATTACTCTGCATTAGAGCGGATATTTTTCTGAGCCACCTGGCTTGGAGACTCCTAGTGGATATGAATATTGAACATGGGAGTCGATGCAGTAGCTACTATATATTAGAGAACCATCCTTTGAGCAGGTTGAAATAGTTGCGGAGAGAGATTTAGAGTAGTCAGATGGAAGAAGTACATAGTGACATATTGATTAGTTGAGAAGTAGTTTTCCCACAGAGGTATCAGTTGGTAGTTACATAGGCAGATTTTTATGATCGTATTCCACGTATGTATTCAGGAAAGGATATTTTCAATACAGGTTGTTCCAGACATGTAGAGTTTGATTTGTAGATAGAGAAGACTAATGGACACATTTGATTCAGTTTGAAGAAATGGGAATACGTGATTATCAGTTGCAGTTGTGAATCCTTCATGATAGTACAATGATAGATGGGTCAACAATGTGGACAGTTAAGTAGCAGAGTTATGGAAAACTTATGACATATGGAAAAAGATGGATTTATGAGATCATTGACAGGTATAGACAGACATATGAGAGAGCATATTTACAATTGGAATCAATGGAATCAGTTGGTCACACAAAGAAAAGCAGTGAAAGGAACATCAGAACATGGAAAGAGAAACTGTAAATCATTAGAATAAAATCATTGAACAACATGGTCAAGTGAACATGACAAGCGAATGAAGAAATCAAGTAATGAATGTTTTTTATATATGTCAGAGAGTTACAAGAGGAAGAATCAATGGAAAATTATCAAGAACTGGAATAGAGGAAAGGAAACATTTACAAGTATCCCTACATTGACCTACACGACATCTTGTAGAGAAGTCAAGGGAAGAGAAATCATCAAGAGACTTAGAAAGGAAGATAAGTGGCACACAAAAAGGAGGAGAGATGCAAAAGACTTGAAGAATACACGTAAAGAATCTTTTTTAATGCTTCTTATATACATCATATTTTTACACAAGGAAGGACCATGAAGAGAAAATTAGAGCACTGTATACAAGGGGAGAGATAGAACAAAGGAGATTTATCCTTTTTCCCATGATGTCAAAGGAAGAGAAATAGAAAGATCATAAGAGTAAGATTCAAGAACATGAATTCAGAGAATAATTTTTCAGAGAAGGTATACTTTCAGGGGAAGTCACAAGAGAAGAGGAACACGAGGAGAGAAACATGAGAAAGAACAAAGGCATGGAAACATAGAGAAATAATAGAAGCATGAAGATAGGGGGAGCAACCCCAAGGATAGATACCCTTTTCCATTGATGTCAAAGGGGGAGAGAGAGAAACATTGATGAGGAGAAATGGTCACAAGGGGAGAATGAGTGTTGGAGTATCAATGTTTCCATCAATGTTGGTGTTGCCATTAATGTCAAAGGGGGATATTGTTGGACAGTTGGTTGTAATTGATGTCAACCCTTGGAGAAGTTTGGAATCCTGAGAGATGTGGTTGAGATTGATGGTGAGTTAGTTTTCATTGATGGAGTGGTTGATGTCAACATATGTGATGGGTGCATTTGATGAAGTCTACATGAATCCCCAGAGGTGTGGTTATGGTACCCAAAGTTGGTTGAGGAATATGGACATGAAGGATAGTGTAAATGCAAGTAAGACACTCATAGATTGATAGTTCTTGTCGTGTCATTTCCGATGATAGGTGGTATGCCACGTGGTTCTTTATCATTAGGGAGATATTCCCTTGTGAAGTTGGAATCCCTGAAGAATGGTCAAGAAGCCCCTAATTGGTTACAAGTCAATTAATGAAAGAGTAAAGTGGTTGTAACAAGAAATTCAAGAAGCCCTAAGAATAAGGAAAGAGGTTTCCTAGCAAAAGTATAAGTACACCTCAAGGAGTCTCTCATAAGAACACACACTTATATTGAATATTTATCTTGTGACAATGTTATGGTCTAATATTTTGGTCTATTGTTGAATCTGACAAGAAGTTTGAGGCAACACAGAAAGTGCGAGGAAAGAGCAAAATTTTCAGAGCTACAAAGTGTTGGGTTTCTGTGTAACCCTAATTAGGTAGTCCCTCATAGTTCAGCTTGAGGGTGTCATGCGAGGCACCCCCACGGGTTGCCTAGGGCACATCATGTGAGGCTCAGTGTGACAGGAAGTCTTAGTCCTGCGAGGCTAAGAAAAATTTGGTACAGATGTTGGTACCAGGATGTTGAAGGCTGTGACAGTGTTACATGTCAGTATTACAGTACTACAGGTCAGATGCAGGTTACATGTATGCTTATGTGATTGTCTCTTATGTTTGGTGATGGCATGGTACATTCTTGAGAGGGATTTATTGTTGGTGCATGGTAAATTTTGGTGATATTGGTATGGTACATTGGTCAATAGTACATCTTGGCTGTATTGGTATATTGGTATCTGGTTTGGTTACATGGTGATGATGCTATGGTACATGCTTGAGGCTTATTCTTGGTATGATCTTGAAGCATTGGCACATGATGTATGGTTGCCATTGATATTAATACATTTTTTAGGAACAAACTTGGTATATGACAACACAAGTATGAGATACATCTCTTAGTGATGTTGGTATTTAGTTGAGATACACCATTGATAGTACTTTCTTGGTATATCCTATGGTATATGGTGTATGACATGATTGAGTGATATGGTATATGGTTGAGATACATTGTTGGTACATGGTATGGTACAAGTTTTGATGTACATTTTTTATGGTTGAGGTATATGGTACAGGTTGTGGTGCATGGTTGATGCACAGTTCAGTACAGGTGTTGGTGCATGGTTGATGCACAGTTCGGTACAGGTGTTGGTGCTTGGTTGATGCACTAGTTGTGATACAGGTTGTGGTACATGGCTGATCGTTTGGTACATTATTGGTAGAGGCATGTGTTGGTGATGTTAGACATATATTTGAGAGGTTTCCTTGGTATATGATCCATGTGAGAGGATCTAGTTGAGTATCAGTGACAATGACAGGTTGGACAAGTTGATCAGTAATAGGTTGGATACAATAAAAATTTGGATTAATGATAGGTTGATGTGACAGGTTGGATGAAGTGGCATTGAAAGTGACAGTGACACTAGTAGTGACAGTGACAGTGGCAGTGATTATGGTAGTGGCAGTTGGTCTACACTTGTATTTTAGGGTGGCATGCCGGGGCAATGAAAGAGAGTTGTAGCTTCCTTCTGGTTGGTGCCGGAGAACATACAGAGTTGGAGATTCCTTTAGGTTGGAGCCTAAGAATGAGGGAGTTGTAGCCTCCTTCTTGTTGGAGCCATAGAATTCAAGGATTTTTAGCTTCCTTTAGGTTGGATCCTGTAAATAGGGGGTCGTAGCCTCCTTCTAGTTGCATTTGGAGAATTGGGAAGTTGGTGCTTCCAATGAATGTATTCTTTGATATATAAGAAAGCATTTTGCAGTTTTTTTCCATTTGGGTTTCCATATAAATTCGGGTGTATTTCATACTTGATGTGATGTTGTTGATGTGATGATCCTTATGTTTATATGCTCATGATATATTGATGATAAAATGATGATATATTGCTGCTAAAGTTGAATTTTATGTATTGTGGATAAAAGTGATAAAAGTGATCATATTGATTCACCCCCCCTCTCAATATTCCAACACATTCATACGTGAATTCATCCCATTCGTCGATTCCTTCAAACTCTTGTTTGTTGGTCCATTCAAAGACTTGTTCATTTTCCCACCTAGACCATCATTCTCCATGTTGATGGTGATTTCATACTCCTGAAGAGGATCCTGACTTTGGCATTGAAACGTTGAGTTTCATAACAAAACTAACATAGTTTTCCTTGTTGTTTTCTAATCCTTCACATTGTTGGTGATTCCATGCCCCCATGCTCTGCATTATCCACACATGGAGTCCCATGTTTCAATCCTCCTCAACCCTACTACATTGTGTTAATGAGATGTTGTTGGTTTCCAATGGTTACTATGGTTTCTCAATTTAACGACCATGTATGGCTTGATTTTATCCAAGCTCTTCCATTGACGTCTACATATTGTTAGATGCCTTGCTTTATTGTAGTTTTCTATCACCCTTTTGTTTTTGTTTTAGTCGTGAATTAGTGTTACCAAGGGATGTTGTATATGAGTGTTATTTTATAAAACACTAGTAGTGATCTCAATATTAACAAGGTTTAGTATTTTGATGAGAAAGTGTTTATGATACTAATCCTTGTTACCCTTAACAAGTTGTTCAAGCCAAAATTTGTATCACATATGAAATGGGCACTAGTTATTCATTCCAAAATTTATACCACATATGGAATGGGCATGTTTGATGCATTAGAGTCCCTCCCATCGATCTCACCTATGGAAACGTTTATAACCTTGAACATTTGATATTATAAATAAGGCTCTGAGGTTGATATCATACAATTTTTTATTAGGCCCATATTTCAATTCACTTTTGAAAAAGGCACTCCATTTGTATGGCATTGAGTAGTGGAATAATGGCCCTAAAGTTTTAGATTTGCTTGCTTATGAGAGAGGGAGATTTGGGTGGTAAATTATAATCATAAACTTATTGTTTTTATCATTCATCTTACATTCAATTGGATTTGATTTCTTAACCTCTGTAAAATATGGTTCTCTACAATTTTTCAAATAATTGTTCACTTGGTGTAACAAGTGGTTGGAATACAAAAATAGATAACACCTAGTTGTTGGTTTGGTTTTGAAATTAGAGAATATCACTTTGTGTAATGTCTCAATTGAGTGTGGTCTCTAATAAATTTTGTAGAATAAAACACTTGGTTCGATTTGATCTAATGAATTATATGAAAACCTTCTCTTTTCAAAATGACTCAATACTAATGTTATTAGGAATTACTTCGATTGTCATCCACAAAGGGATAAGTGATGAAATTGAATCTTTGATACTACATTGTCATGCACCCAACTTGGAAAACATATTATCAATTCTCTAACAAACCGTTTTAGTTGGAGTTCTCAATGCAAAGAAATGGGATTCTAGTTTGGGAAGCCTTGGACCAGAATTACATCTCCTCTAAGAAAATAATATTGAATTGGATTAAGGTAATGATTCTTTCATCTATATTGTACTCTTGATAGATTAATTTTTTCCATAAGGAACACATTTGAAGCTAGTATTGTTTTTCAAGGTAAATACAAAAATCTATGTAATGAGCAAAAAAAAAGCATGTTAAAAGAAAACAAAAAAACATTATGTTAAAATATGAAAATACACACAAAAATGAAGTTTTTATGTACTCAAGGCAATAGTGGTGTTTGTGAGAAAGTTTCATAAATGCTTGACTTAATATAGGATTCCTTATTCTTTATTGGTTTGGTTTTTTGAGTTGTCCTCTATTTGATGAATGCAATCACTTTCTCTCTAAGAAAAATCTTTTAGCTTAAGTTTAAGAAAATATACTTACAAGAGCATTGCCAACATCACCAACTTGCATTAAAAATGGCTTGATTTTTTGAGTTGTTGTCCTTCATTGGATGAAGGTAGTCACTTTCTCTACAAGAGAAATATTTTTTCTTAAGTTTAAGCAAATATACTTAAAATAACATTTCTAACATCACAAACTTGCATAAAAAAACATCCCACTTCATAGATACCTGACCCAAAAGAAGTTGCCAAATATGTTTCAGGTGGGAGGGGGTTCCTTAAATATATCATCACTCCACCCATATAGGTTTTTGTGACTACAAGAAGAGGATAATTGTACTAGCATTCTAAAAAAATCAATTGCGTTGGAACCAAATAAAACATAAAACTTTTCAATGTGTTTGGTAACATCATAGCCCAAAATATGAGAGAAGAAGAACATGACACCTATTTTAATTCCAAGCTCACATAAATGGAAATGAGTGGTTTCATAATTCCCAAAGGATGGACCATGGAATTTAGACTCATCATTATTATATACCTATAAATCCAACAACAAAGCAAGTGTCACTTACACCCTCTTATACAAAACCAAAGGACAAACCCCACAACTTCAAACAGCTTTGCAATAACTGTAACTTCATATTTTGCAACTATGCTTCTCTAAAAACGATAGCTTTGTCAAGTGTCACTTACACCCTCTTGCAACAAACCAAAGGAAAAACCCCAAAAATTCAAATGGATTTGAAGTAACTATAACTTCATCTTTTGAATCTATGCTCTTCTAAAAACCACAACTTTGTCTTTTGCGACTATGCTTCTCCAAAATCATTCAAAGGAATGGAGCAAGTCAAATGAGAAAAAATGTGTCTTCTACAAATACTTTGTGTTGATCCCCTACTTCTAGAATGAGGGCACTTTGAGGATGGTTTTATGGTCACTTGAATAATGGAAGGAGATAGTAACCCACGTCGTGCATGTCACATTATCGAACAAAGGCCACATGTATTCATTAATGAAACTAATGACTAACGAGGATGATAGAGGGGAGCAATTTTTCATGTGGTTGTCGGAGAGGGATAAGTGGGAAAAGGTACAAAAATTAACATAGTTGGGGTAATATCATGTGACAAAGTTGAATTTGTCATAGGTGGAGTAGGAAAAGGCGCCCAAAAAAGGTCAAATCGTTGGCCCTCTATCTTACACCTTTTGGATAGGTAATTATTGAAAACTTTAAATCGAGCGTTCACATTTTCATTCATTTTAAAGCAAGGAAAGTTTATAGAATTATTGATCTAGTGTTAGTTGGTGATGCAATGGATTACGAAGGTGATGATCAATAGCTGGTCCAAGAGGATGATCAATGACACTGGGATTGAGACATGACCTAGACTCCTACAAAAGGAAATGTTGGGAAATTTTCCATGCAATATTAGGTGAATACCCAAAATCATGGTCATTTTGTTTCTACGCATACTTAGCCAAAAAATGAAATATATTCTTCTAAATTTATAGGTCCTTTGAGTGCATCCTAAATACCACCAAAACCTAAAACCACATAAGAAATTAAGTTAAGTTCCTTAGATACAAAATATGCAAAAGTGTTCACAATTTCCCCCGGTAATTTGAAAATTCCCAGTCTTCAAAAGAAGTGGGAAATACGAATAAGTAAGTGAACATGGCCCATTGGAATAAGAATATATCAACTACTCAACTAAAGTGGTTACAAAATATCCACTCACTCTATGATCTCATGTATAGGTACATTCCACTAGTTGTACTTGTAACATTACATAACCATCACGAAATAGCCCACAAGGCATGGAAATAAAACCTTCAACAATGTTAGTACAAAATTGAAACAAGATGTTATCACATTAACTTGGTACAAAAGTGAAACAATATGTTATCGCATCAACTTGAGGACTTGAACCTGCTATTGTAGGATTTTTACTTTTGCAAAGCTTAACACAAGTAACCAAAATATTGCGTAATTATGGAATATCTAGCTACCACTGTCACCTTAGTAACAACTTCCCTCATTTTAGTGATGGAAGAGGTCCACTACAAGGGAGGCTTCCCTAGTGATCTCAAGGGATCAAAGTAAAAAGTAAAGTAGCCAAGCATATCGCCCCCTCTCTTTATCACCAAATGAATATTTGGTCTATGTCAAGGTAGTGGAAGAGGTATGAATCTGTTTGAGTACCTACCCGGGACAAGAAGACTTTATAGAATATATATGATTATTTTCAAGTTCAAACAAGCAATAAATACATCTTAAGACACTAGACAATGATAATTTCTAATTCCTATTGCAAATTTGCAGCAGTATACCAGGCTTATAACAACAATATAAATTCGTAACCGTAGCAATAAAAAGAGCTCATAATTTCAACAATTGACCATGAAAATTAAGCATGCATCACATAGAACACTATCCAATTGTTTAAGAGAAAATGTGAGTAGGTTAGACCACCTTTACAAGAGTTTATGCAACAAAATAAAGTATTATCAAGTGGATGTAGAAAACTTTGTTAACAACAAGAAGTTATTAGGTAGGTTTTCAAGTGTTGGTAATGTTAGTAGAGAGCTTAAGAGAGTTGAAAGAGATTATTTGTTGATCAATTTCACCACAAGAGAGATATAAAACCAGTGTCTTAGGGATATGGAGTCTTTATAATATAAAATGCAAAAATACTTGAAAATTAAACTAGTAGAAACCAAGAGGTAGGGTTTAAACTCTAAGGTGCTAGCACATTAGTGCCTTATGGTTTAAACCTTAAAGAGAATGATTTCTAGAGTGCAAGAACTTTTGGGCTCTAGCAATATTTTCTCCCTTATTGATACTTCAACTAGGTTAAAATCAAATGTCTAGGGATAAAATCCTAAAGTGCTAGCACTGTAGAGCTTTAGGATACTAACCCTAGCAAGAATGTTTCACCAATTTTGAATAAGAATAATCTTGTGAGAGGAGGAAGCACTTATGCTCCTCACGTAGGGTTTTACCAAGCAAGACATCTAGCATAAAGTATAAATATTGACCATGAACACAATAACATAAAGATAAATTGTAGAAAATTCACTTTAGCCAAGATACCATGAGACAAAACCCTAATTGCATAAATTCCTCTTCAAAAATCAGAAAACCATCCACAATTTGATCCTCCAAGCATAACACACAAGTAGAAAAGGATCTAGTATCCCTAATAGGGTGATAATTTCAGAACTTACTCTCATAAAGGTCAAAAGTCACGATCCAAAAATGAAATTAGGGTTTGTCTATTTATATGAGACAACACTAATAGATTTCTCCATATAAATTTGTCAACGAAAAAATATGAGTGTGGACGACCCCTTATCTTTCCTCTACAAAATTCAAAAATTAAAGATATACAACTCAAAACCCCTCAAAGGGTGATGTCATGCTCCAAAATGGTGACGTCAAGCTCAAAGGAGTGTGACATAAAGCATTTATGGTGAAACGCTAGGTCTCCAAAGGCCATGTGGCATATTCCAAGGTGAAATAGTGTGGAGTGAAGTGTCTCTTCACCCAAAATCATGCCAAGCATATATGGAACCACACCATCCATCAAACCATAGCCCCCAAAGGTGATGTCAATGGATATAAGATGATGTCATATGCCTCAAAAGGCCACGTTCAGGTGCAAGGGGAGTGAAATCTTATCCCTAGGTTATGTCAAGGTTCCTCCAAAGGCAATGTCCTTCATCCTCTCTGCACAAGAGTTCCAGGGTGATCTTCCTAGCATGTGAGCTTCCAACCCTTATGAGTGCCATAATGACTAGTACTACTAAAAGAAAGTCCATTCGTCCATCATACAAGGTCATAAAAATGTGAGAGCCACTATCTAAGGATGGCGAGTCATTGGATGACCCATTGCTCTCCATCACACATGCCAAATTCCTACAATAAAGGTACAATGTCCTAGGTGCAATCCTAAGGCGTCCCTCAAGAACCATATCAGAGTCATTCAAAACAAAGAAGAATATAAGACAAGGTAAACCAAAGTTCATAACAAATATCAATCCTTAAGACATTGGTGATGACACAACACCCCCCCCCCCACCTAAACTTTTAGTCTTAGTAGGGGGGCACACTTTTCTTTTTCATAAGGCAATACTCCTTGACCTTTTTTTTTGTCGGGCCTATACCAAACATGCTCACATCCCCATATACACATTTCATCATTGACGACACTTCATAACGTTGTCAACGAAGATTAACTACACCCCATCACCCTCACGATCTTTCCCATTCCACCAATTACGAGGTGCCCTTCCTCTCTCCTAGTCATAGCCCAGCTAGCATCATCGAACACTTTATGAAGTACACCTCAGTATTTCCTTTCGCACTGGGCCCACACACCAACCAATACATAATTTTTTCTCTCCCTTACATGTGGCAAGTTAACGTTGGCTAACACTCTACAGTGAAAGATTTTCATCGTCAAACGTTTCTTAGTGTACTCTAACCTACCTACACTCTTCGTTGACGATGACATTGCCTCTACTCTCTAACGATTACACATTAACCCATCCTATAGACTATATGAATCGGGTCGTCGTCGATTACCTCAATGGAACTTCTTTCACGCTTGTCAAATTAATGGGCCCCTACTACTATCTTGACGTCTCATGAGAATTAATGAAGATAGGATTAACACCCAATGGTCAGATACAAAAACATTAAAAGGAATCTTATTTCAAGCTTAAAATTTGTAATTAGTCTTACACGGCCAAATCTCAAATTATCATCATCGGAGGTTGTCCCTTGCCCATATCCACACCCCTCATCTCCATCAACCGTCGACGATGATGGCTATTCGAATATCCCAATATTTCAATTGCTCTTGTTTCTTAACGGTTATAACTACCGAACACCCATGAATACACTTGATCTATTGTGTACTACCCTGACCCGTTCTAATTTGTATCACACCTTACTCATTAATTATGTTTGGGTTTGGAGGGAATTCGTGAAACATTTTAAAAAATCACCAAGACTCAAGTTTCTTTTCACTTTCTCACTAAGTAAAACAAAGGTTGTGTTTTCAATTTTATGCTATCTCAGTATGATTAATTTTGTTCCCAGTTTCTAAGTGAGTATGTTACTAATCATTTAAATACTAGTATTTTTTCCTCTGAAATGAATCTATTAATTGTTGATTTTTGTTTTTACTCAGGTGACGAAATGTCCAAGATGATCACCAGAAAGGGAAAAAATTATACTTTTGAATGCCTCTTCCAACTTCAATCCTTGAGTCATATAACATTTATGACACCAACGGCCATGACGGGATGGAGCACTACATCAACTACGTCAAGATCCTAGAAATTTTCAAGAATGAAAGGTTCTTGTCCAATGATCCAGACATTGATGCATACAGGAATATCCAGAATAATGGGATTCATACAATAGCCTCTTTCCTAGAGTTGTTTCCTTACAACGATGCAAAAAAATGGTGTTTTTCATATCTGCAGAAAGATATAGGGTTGATACTCAACGCTTCAGGTCTTCCTATCGCTTCTCTCAAAGAAGAAGATATTTTAGAGAGATATCAAACCCCAGAACCTACAGTGGTCCTAAACGAGTCTTTTCTGGAACAATTCTGGGTCGAACATGAAGACTTTGAGACCCTGATGGAAGATTCGTTCTATGATGAAGAATAGCCAATGAAAAAGGGATAAAGTCATGTCCCTGCACGATACCTCAAGATCTCGTACAAGGTGAAAAACACCATGATTTGCAGACTCTATGGCGAGAAGAGAAGCACTCATTTCAAGAAGGAGTGGTTTCCCATGGCGTACATGGTATCCTAGAAGGGACAAGATTTTAGTTGGGAAATAATCCTCTCTTTCAACATTGAAAAGAAAAGCCAAGATCCCAAAGGTATGAAAAACCATGGTTTCTACATGTCTTCCTAACTTATAGACATTTTATGTGCAACCAACTCATTCCCTACATTTAACTGGGCATGGACCCCGAAAAAGGTCTCGATCCATTTGTATTGTTCACAACTATGGGAAGCCAACTGCAAAAA
>ML805478.1:365282-400288 GCA_009831015.1 Picea engelmannii
TATGCGTATGTGATTGTATCTTATGCTTGGTGATGGTATGGTAGATAATTGAGTGGAATGTCTTGTTGATGCATGGTACATCTTGGTGATATTGGTATGGTACATTGATCAATAGTACATCTTGGTTGTATTGGTATATTGGTATCTGGTTTGGTTACACGGTGATGATGCTATGGTACACGCTTGAGGCTTATTCTTGGTATACTCTTAAAGCATTAGCACATGGTATATGGTTGTCATTGATATTGATACATTGTTGAGGAACACACTTGGTATATGATATAACATGTATGAGATACATCTCTTGGTGATGTTGGTACTTGGTTGAGGTACACCATTGATAGTAATTTTGTGGTATATCCTATGGTATATGGTGTATGACATGATTGTCAGTGAAATGGTATATGGTTGAGATACATTGTTGGTACATGGTATGGTACAGGTGTTGATGTATATTGTTGATGGTTGAGGAATATGGTACAGGTTGTGGTGCATGGTTGATGCACGGTTCGGTACAGGTGTTGGTGCATGGTTGATGCATGATTCAAAATAGTTGTGGTGCATGGTTGATGCACGATTTGGTACAGTTGTTGGTTCATGGTTGATGCATGGTTTGGTACAGGTGTTGGTTCATGATTGATGCACTATTTGTGATACAGGTTGTGGTACACGGTTGATGGTTTTGTACATGATTTGTAGAGGCATGTGTTGGTGATGTTAAACATCTAATTGAGAGGTGTCCTTTGTATATGATCCATGTGAAAGGATCTGGCTGAGTATCGATGAAAGTGACAGGTTGGACAGGTTGATCAGTGACAAGTTGATGTGACAGGTTGGATACAATGATAGGTTGGATCAGTGATAAGTTGTGTGACAGGTTGGATGCAGTGGCAGTGACAGTGACAGTGACAATGGTAGTGACAGTGACAATGACAATGACAATGGAAGTGACAATGGCAGTGATTGTGGTAGTGACAATTGGTCTACACTTATATTTTAGGGCAGTAGTACAGGGCAAGGAAAGGGGGTTGTATCCTCCTTTTGGTTAGTGTCAGAGAACACAAGGAGTTGGAGCCTGAGAATCAGGGGGGTTGTAGCCTCCTTCGGGTTGGAGCTAGATAATTTATGGAGTTGGATCTTGTAAATAGGGGGTCGTAGCCTCCTTCCAGTTATAGCTGGAGAATTTGGAAGTTGTTGCTTCCAAGGAATGTGTTCTTTGATATATAAGAAATAATTTTGTGGTTTTCTCCCATTTGGGTTCACGTAAATTCGGGTGTAGTGTGTACTTGATGTGATGTTGTTGATTTGATGCTACTTATGTTTATATGCTCATTATATATTGATGATAAATTGATGACATATTGTTGCTAAAGTTGAAGTTTATCTATTGTGGTTAAAAGTGATAAAAGTGTTCATACTGATTCACCTCCCCCTCAGTATTCCAACAATTGGTATCAGAGTGGGTCCTTCAAGAAATCAATTTAACCACTAGAAGGAAGATCATGGAGTATGATGATATTAGAGCACCATAGTTTGATGGTTAGAATGGTATGAACTATATGATGTGGAAAAATAGTATGAAAACATTTTTAGGAGCACAGGGATATGATGTTATTACTCAGTTGTTATAGGATACACCACTACAAAGAATCCAAAGACTGCAACCAAGAAGGAATTGAAAAGAAACAAAAAAATAACAATGGATTGCATCTGGGAAGGATTACTTGATACAGTAAGAGAAAAAGTTGGAAAATGTTCATCAGCTAAACAACTTTGGGATAAGATACATAATCTCTACTCTGAGGAATCTCCCATCACAAATCCAGAGAATGCTAAATAAGATGAAAGAACAGAATAGGAAGAAATATGCCCATCATGTCAGACATATTCAAAAGAAGAATATTGTGAATAAGGCATAGTAGACCTTGAAGAAGAATTAATCAGTGCATTAGACGAATTGACAAAATAAAGGAATAAGAACAAGTCTCTTGAGGAACAATTAGTCAAGAAGAATTCACAAGAAAGCTCTAAAGAAGCCCAAAAGGTCATTGTGAAACTAAAAGCTCGGCTAGAAGAAGCCAGAAAGGTTGAAGAAACATACAAAATTCATATGGAAGAAAAGAAGTGTTTCGAAGCCGAAATAAAAGCACTAAGAAAGGAAGCAATGAAATAGAAGAAATGTTTTGAAACTGAGATATCAACACTAATAAAGGAAAAAATGGAAGAGAAGTAGTTTTTGGAATCCGAAAGAAAGGAAGCAGAGAAAATAGAAAATATAATGACAGATCATCTTAAGGAAAGAACTGAGGACTTAAATCAATTTGAAGCACAATTTAGTCAAGAAGAAAGAAGACTTGAAAAGGAAATCATCTCCTTGAAGATCCAACTTGAAGAAGCAAAGAAAATAGAAGAAGTCATGAAGATTCAGATGATGAAGAAAGAAGAATAGGTTGAGAAACTTGAAGAAGAAGTTGTCACATTGAGATCCAAAATCATCAAGCTCAACAAGAACGATGAAGAGATAGAAACATACGCATCATCAGTAGAGAATGTTGAAGAGAAGCACTCCAGGTTGCCAAAAAATAAGAACGAAGAAAAGAGTAAGAGTTATGCAGAATTACTCAAAGGAAGGAATCATGGTCAACCAGAATCAAAGAAAAATGATAGAGATACATCTTCAAGAAGACCCTCCACATTCAAGCCACAAAGAAGCTTCAATCATGATCATGATCATCCAAGGAAATAATTCAGAAGGACTACAACACAAAGAAGATCATTCACTCCCAGGTATGCAAATTTCTTTTATGGTCATTGTTTTATTTGTACTAACTTTAGACATAATATTGTAGATTGTAGAGCATATGGAAGAAATGTTCAGAAAATAAATACCTATGCGGCTCCCCACAACATTGAGTCTTACAAATTCCATAATTGTGGTCACATAGCTCATGATTGTAGAATCATGATGGATAATTCTATGAAAAAGAACACGGATATCATATATAAGAAAGTTTGAAAAAGAAAACAAGAACAGGTAAAAGAAGAGAATATGAATGAAGGACACCCAAAAGTCATACTCTCAGGATTGAAAATAGTACGAGATGAAGAAAAATCTATAGGGAAAAAGGAAGATGTCAGATACAGGAAGGTTTGGATAAGAAATGAGAAAGAAAAGAAGACCGGGTGAATAAAGAATATGCCCAAGAGATTGTACTTTAAAGAATTGTAGTGCAAGATCAATCCATAGGAAGAAAGGAAGAAGTTAGAGTTTAGAGAGATGATAAGTCTACATACAAATATGAATATTACTCTGCATTAGAGCGGATATTTTTCTGAGCCACCTGGCTTGGAGACTCCTAGTGGATATGAATATTGAACATGGGAGTCGATGCAGTAGCTACTATATATTAGAGAACCATCCTTTGAGCAGGTTGAAATAGTTGCGGAGAGAGATTTAGAGTAGTCAGATGGAAGAAGTACATAGTGACATATTGATTAGTTGAGAAGTAGTTTTCCCACAGAGGTATCAGTTGGTAGTTACATAGGCAGATTTTTATGATCGTATTCCACGTATGTATTCAGGAAAGGATATTTTCAATACAGGTTGTTCCAGACATGTAGAGTTTGATTTGTAGATAGAGAAGACTAATGGACACATTTGATTCAGTTTGAAGAAATGGGAATACGTGATTATCAGTTGCAGTTGTGAATCCTTCATGATAGTACAATGATAGATGGGTCAACAATGTGGACAGTTAAGTAGCAGAGTTATGGAAAACTTATGACATATGGAAAAAGATGGATTTATGAGATCATTGACAGGTATAGACAGACATATGAGAGAGCATATTTACAATTGGAATCAATGGAATCAGTTGGTCACACAAAGAAAAGCAGTGAAAGGAACATCAGAACATGGAAAGAGAAACTGTAAATCATTAGAATAAAATCATTGAACAACATGGTCAAGTGAACATGACAAGCGAATGAAGAAATCAAGTAATGAATGTTTTTTATATATGTCAGAGAGTTACAAGAGGAAGAATCAATGGAAAATTATCAAGAACTGGAATAGAGGAAAGGAAACATTTACAAGTATCCCTACATTGACCTACACGACATCTTGTAGAGAAGTCAAGGGAAGAGAAATCATCAAGAGACTTAGAAAGGAAGATAAGTGGCACACAAAAAGGAGGAGAGATGCAAAAGACTTGAAGAATACACGTAAAGAATCTTTTTTAATGCTTCTTATATACATCATATTTTTACACAAGGAAGGACCATGAAGAGAAAATTAGAGCACTGTATACAAGGGGAGAGATAGAACAAAGGAGATTTATCCTTTTTCCCATGATGTCAAAGGAAGAGAAATAGAAAGATCATAAGAGTAAGATTCAAGAACATGAATTCAGAGAATAATTTTTCAGAGAAGGTATACTTTCAGGGGAAGTCACAAGAGAAGAGGAACACGAGGAGAGAAACATGAGAAAGAACAAAGGCATGGAAACATAGAGAAATAATAGAAGCATGAAGATAGGGGGAGCAACCCCAAGGATAGATACCCTTTTCCATTGATGTCAAAGGGGGAGAGAGAGAAACATTGATGAGGAGAAATGGTCACAAGGGGAGAATGAGTGTTGGAGTATCAATGTTTCCATCAATGTTGGTGTTGCCATTAATGTCAAAGGGGGATATTGTTGGACAGTTGGTTGTAATTGATGTCAACCCTTGGAGAAGTTTGGAATCCTGAGAGATGTGGTTGAGATTGATGGTGAGTTAGTTTTCATTGATGGAGTGGTTGATGTCAACATATGTGATGGGTGCATTTGATGAAGTCTACATGAATCCCCAGAGGTGTGGTTATGGTACCCAAAGTTGGTTGAGGAATATGGACATGAAGGATAGTGTAAATGCAAGTAAGACACTCATAGATTGATAGTTCTTGTCGTGTCATTTCCGATGATAGGTGGTATGCCACGTGGTTCTTTATCATTAGGGAGATATTCCCTTGTGAAGTTGGAATCCCTGAAGAATGGTCAAGAAGCCCCTAATTGGTTACAAGTCAATTAATGAAAGAGTAAAGTGGTTGTAACAAGAAATTCAAGAAGCCCTAAGAATAAGGAAAGAGGTTTCCTAGCAAAAGTATAAGTACACCTCAAGGAGTCTCTCATAAGAACACACACTTATATTGAATATTTATCTTGTGACAATGTTATGGTCTAATATTTTGGTCTATTGTTGAATCTGACAAGAAGTTTGAGGCAACACAGAAAGTGCGAGGAAAGAGCAAAATTTTCAGAGCTACAAAGTGTTGGGTTTCTGTGTAACCCTAATTAGGTAGTCCCTCATAGTTCAGCTTGAGGGTGTCATGCGAGGCACCCCCACGGGTTGCCTAGGGCACATCATGTGAGGCTCAGTGTGACAGGAAGTCTTAGTCCTGCGAGGCTAAGAAAAATTTGGTACAGATGTTGGTACCAGGATGTTGAAGGCTGTGACAGTGTTACATGTCAGTATTACAGTACTACAGGTCAGATGCAGGTTACATGTATGCTTATGTGATTGTCTCTTATGTTTGGTGATGGCATGGTACATTCTTGAGAGGGATTTATTGTTGGTGCATGGTAAATTTTGGTGATATTGGTATGGTACATTGGTCAATAGTACATCTTGGCTGTATTGGTATATTGGTATCTGGTTTGGTTACATGGTGATGATGCTATGGTACATGCTTGAGGCTTATTCTTGGTATGATCTTGAAGCATTGGCACATGATGTATGGTTGCCATTGATATTAATACATTTTTTAGGAACAAACTTGGTATATGACAACACAAGTATGAGATACATCTCTTAGTGATGTTGGTATTTAGTTGAGATACACCATTGATAGTACTTTCTTGGTATATCCTATGGTATATGGTGTATGACATGATTGAGTGATATGGTATATGGTTGAGATACATTGTTGGTACATGGTATGGTACAAGTTTTGATGTACATTTTTTATGGTTGAGGTATATGGTACAGGTTGTGGTGCATGGTTGATGCACAGTTCAGTACAGGTGTTGGTGCATGGTTGATGCACAGTTCGGTACAGGTGTTGGTGCTTGGTTGATGCACTAGTTGTGATACAGGTTGTGGTACATGGCTGATCGTTTGGTACATTATTGGTAGAGGCATGTGTTGGTGATGTTAGACATATATTTGAGAGGTTTCCTTGGTATATGATCCATGTGAGAGGATCTAGTTGAGTATCAGTGACAATGACAGGTTGGACAAGTTGATCAGTAATAGGTTGGATACAATAAAAATTTGGATTAATGATAGGTTGATGTGACAGGTTGGATGAAGTGGCATTGAAAGTGACAGTGACACTAGTAGTGACAGTGACAGTGGCAGTGATTATGGTAGTGGCAGTTGGTCTACACTTGTATTTTAGGGTGGCATGCCGGGGCAATGAAAGAGAGTTGTAGCTTCCTTCTGGTTGGTGCCGGAGAACATACAGAGTTGGAGATTCCTTTAGGTTGGAGCCTAAGAATGAGGGAGTTGTAGCCTCCTTCTTGTTGGAGCCATAGAATTCAAGGATTTTTAGCTTCCTTTAGGTTGGATCCTGTAAATAGGGGGTCGTAGCCTCCTTCTAGTTGCATTTGGAGAATTGGGAAGTTGGTGCTTCCAATGAATGTATTCTTTGATATATAAGAAAGCATTTTGCAGTTTTTTTCCATTTGGGTTTCCATATAAATTCGGGTGTATTTCATACTTGATGTGATGTTGTTGATGTGATGATCCTTATGTTTATATGCTCATGATATATTGATGATAAAATGATGATATATTGCTGCTAAAGTTGAATTTTATGTATTGTGGATAAAAGTGATAAAAGTGATCATATTGATTCACCCCCCCTCTCAATATTCCAACACATTCATACGTGAATTCATCCCATTCGTCGATTCCTTCAAACTCTTGTTTGTTGGTCCATTCAAAGACTTGTTCATTTTCCCACCTAGACCATCATTCTCCATGTTGATGGTGATTTCATACTCCTGAAGAGGATCCTGACTTTGGCATTGAAACGTTGAGTTTCATAACAAAACTAACATAGTTTTCCTTGTTGTTTTCTAATCCTTCACATTGTTGGTGATTCCATGCCCCCATGCTCTGCATTATCCACACATGGAGTCCCATGTTTCAATCCTCCTCAACCCTACTACATTGTGTTAATGAGATGTTGTTGGTTTCCAATGGTTACTATGGTTTCTCAATTTAACGACCATGTATGGCTTGATTTTATCCAAGCTCTTCCATTGACGTCTACATATTGTTAGATGCCTTGCTTTATTGTAGTTTTCTATCACCCTTTTGTTTTTGTTTTAGTCGTGAATTAGTGTTACCAAGGGATGTTGTATATGAGTGTTATTTTATAAAACACTAGTAGTGATCTCAATATTAACAAGGTTTAGTATTTTGATGAGAAAGTGTTTATGATACTAATCCTTGTTACCCTTAACAAGTTGTTCAAGCCAAAATTTGTATCACATATGAAATGGGCACTAGTTATTCATTCCAAAATTTATACCACATATGGAATGGGCATGTTTGATGCATTAGAGTCCCTCCCATCGATCTCACCTATGGAAACGTTTATAACCTTGAACATTTGATATTATAAATAAGGCTCTGAGGTTGATATCATACAATTTTTTATTAGGCCCATATTTCAATTCACTTTTGAAAAAGGCACTCCATTTGTATGGCATTGAGTAGTGGAATAATGGCCCTAAAGTTTTAGATTTGCTTGCTTATGAGAGAGGGAGATTTGGGTGGTAAATTATAATCATAAACTTATTGTTTTTATCATTCATCTTACATTCAATTGGATTTGATTTCTTAACCTCTGTAAAATATGGTTCTCTACAATTTTTCAAATAATTGTTCACTTGGTGTAACAAGTGGTTGGAATACAAAAATAGATAACACCTAGTTGTTGGTTTGGTTTTGAAATTAGAGAATATCACTTTGTGTAATGTCTCAATTGAGTGTGGTCTCTAATAAATTTTGTAGAATAAAACACTTGGTTCGATTTGATCTAATGAATTATATGAAAACCTTCTCTTTTCAAAATGACTCAATACTAATGTTATTAGGAATTACTTCGATTGTCATCCACAAAGGGATAAGTGATGAAATTGAATCTTTGATACTACATTGTCATGCACCCAACTTGGAAAACATATTATCAATTCTCTAACAAACCGTTTTAGTTGGAGTTCTCAATGCAAAGAAATGGGATTCTAGTTTGGGAAGCCTTGGACCAGAATTACATCTCCTCTAAGAAAATAATATTGAATTGGATTAAGGTAATGATTCTTTCATCTATATTGTACTCTTGATAGATTAATTTTTTCCATAAGGAACACATTTGAAGCTAGTATTGTTTTTCAAGGTAAATACAAAAATCTATGTAATGAGCAAAAAAAAAGCATGTTAAAAGAAAACAAAAAAACATTATGTTAAAATATGAAAATACACACAAAAATGAAGTTTTTATGTACTCAAGGCAATAGTGGTGTTTGTGAGAAAGTTTCATAAATGCTTGACTTAATATAGGATTCCTTATTCTTTATTGGTTTGGTTTTTTGAGTTGTCCTCTATTTGATGAATGCAATCACTTTCTCTCTAAGAAAAATCTTTTAGCTTAAGTTTAAGAAAATATACTTACAAGAGCATTGCCAACATCACCAACTTGCATTAAAAATGGCTTGATTTTTTGAGTTGTTGTCCTTCATTGGATGAAGGTAGTCACTTTCTCTACAAGAGAAATATTTTTTCTTAAGTTTAAGCAAATATACTTAAAATAACATTTCTAACATCACAAACTTGCATAAAAAAACATCCCACTTCATAGATACCTGACCCAAAAGAAGTTGCCAAATATGTTTCAGGTGGGAGGGGGTTCCTTAAATATATCATCACTCCACCCATATAGGTTTTTGTGACTACAAGAAGAGGATAATTGTACTAGCATTCTAAAAAAATCAATTGCGTTGGAACCAAATAAAACATAAAACTTTTCAATGTGTTTGGTAACATCATAGCCCAAAATATGAGAGAAGAAGAACATGACACCTATTTTAATTCCAAGCTCACATAAATGGAAATGAGTGGTTTCATAATTCCCAAAGGATGGACCATGGAATTTAGACTCATCATTATTATATACCTATAAATCCAACAACAAAGCAAGTGTCACTTACACCCTCTTATACAAAACCAAAGGACAAACCCCACAACTTCAAACAGCTTTGCAATAACTGTAACTTCATATTTTGCAACTATGCTTCTCTAAAAACGATAGCTTTGTCAAGTGTCACTTACACCCTCTTGCAACAAACCAAAGGAAAAACCCCAAAAATTCAAATGGATTTGAAGTAACTATAACTTCATCTTTTGAATCTATGCTCTTCTAAAAACCACAACTTTGTCTTTTGCGACTATGCTTCTCCAAAATCATTCAAAGGAATGGAGCAAGTCAAATGAGAAAAAATGTGTCTTCTACAAATACTTTGTGTTGATCCCCTACTTCTAGAATGAGGGCACTTTGAGGATGGTTTTATGGTCACTTGAATAATGGAAGGAGATAGTAACCCACGTCGTGCATGTCACATTATCGAACAAAGGCCACATGTATTCATTAATGAAACTAATGACTAACGAGGATGATAGAGGGGAGCAATTTTTCATGTGGTTGTCGGAGAGGGATAAGTGGGAAAAGGTACAAAAATTAACATAGTTGGGGTAATATCATGTGACAAAGTTGAATTTGTCATAGGTGGAGTAGGAAAAGGCGCCCAAAAAAGGTCAAATCGTTGGCCCTCTATCTTACACCTTTTGGATAGGTAATTATTGAAAACTTTAAATCGAGCGTTCACATTTTCATTCATTTTAAAGCAAGGAAAGTTTATAGAATTATTGATCTAGTGTTAGTTGGTGATGCAATGGATTACGAAGGTGATGATCAATAGCTGGTCCAAGAGGATGATCAATGACACTGGGATTGAGACATGACCTAGACTCCTACAAAAGGAAATGTTGGGAAATTTTCCATGCAATATTAGGTGAATACCCAAAATCATGGTCATTTTGTTTCTACGCATACTTAGCCAAAAAATGAAATATATTCTTCTAAATTTATAGGTCCTTTGAGTGCATCCTAAATACCACCAAAACCTAAAACCACATAAGAAATTAAGTTAAGTTCCTTAGATACAAAATATGCAAAAGTGTTCACAATTTCCCCCGGTAATTTGAAAATTCCCAGTCTTCAAAAGAAGTGGGAAATACGAATAAGTAAGTGAACATGGCCCATTGGAATAAGAATATATCAACTACTCAACTAAAGTGGTTACAAAATATCCACTCACTCTATGATCTCATGTATAGGTACATTCCACTAGTTGTACTTGTAACATTACATAACCATCACGAAATAGCCCACAAGGCATGGAAATAAAACCTTCAACAATGTTAGTACAAAATTGAAACAAGATGTTATCACATTAACTTGGTACAAAAGTGAAACAATATGTTATCGCATCAACTTGAGGACTTGAACCTGCTATTGTAGGATTTTTACTTTTGCAAAGCTTAACACAAGTAACCAAAATATTGCGTAATTATGGAATATCTAGCTACCACTGTCACCTTAGTAACAACTTCCCTCATTTTAGTGATGGAAGAGGTCCACTACAAGGGAGGCTTCCCTAGTGATCTCAAGGGATCAAAGTAAAAAGTAAAGTAGCCAAGCATATCGCCCCCTCTCTTTATCACCAAATGAATATTTGGTCTATGTCAAGGTAGTGGAAGAGGTATGAATCTGTTTGAGTACCTACCCGGGACAAGAAGACTTTATAGAATATATATGATTATTTTCAAGTTCAAACAAGCAATAAATACATCTTAAGACACTAGACAATGATAATTTCTAATTCCTATTGCAAATTTGCAGCAGTATACCAGGCTTATAACAACAATATAAATTCGTAACCGTAGCAATAAAAAGAGCTCATAATTTCAACAATTGACCATGAAAATTAAGCATGCATCACATAGAACACTATCCAATTGTTTAAGAGAAAATGTGAGTAGGTTAGACCACCTTTACAAGAGTTTATGCAACAAAATAAAGTATTATCAAGTGGATGTAGAAAACTTTGTTAACAACAAGAAGTTATTAGGTAGGTTTTCAAGTGTTGGTAATGTTAGTAGAGAGCTTAAGAGAGTTGAAAGAGATTATTTGTTGATCAATTTCACCACAAGAGAGATATAAAACCAGTGTCTTAGGGATATGGAGTCTTTATAATATAAAATGCAAAAATACTTGAAAATTAAACTAGTAGAAACCAAGAGGTAGGGTTTAAACTCTAAGGTGCTAGCACATTAGTGCCTTATGGTTTAAACCTTAAAGAGAATGATTTCTAGAGTGCAAGAACTTTTGGGCTCTAGCAATATTTTCTCCCTTATTGATACTTCAACTAGGTTAAAATCAAATGTCTAGGGATAAAATCCTAAAGTGCTAGCACTGTAGAGCTTTAGGATACTAACCCTAGCAAGAATGTTTCACCAATTTTGAATAAGAATAATCTTGTGAGAGGAGGAAGCACTTATGCTCCTCACGTAGGGTTTTACCAAGCAAGACATCTAGCATAAAGTATAAATATTGACCATGAACACAATAACATAAAGATAAATTGTAGAAAATTCACTTTAGCCAAGATACCATGAGACAAAACCCTAATTGCATAAATTCCTCTTCAAAAATCAGAAAACCATCCACAATTTGATCCTCCAAGCATAACACACAAGTAGAAAAGGATCTAGTATCCCTAATAGGGTGATAATTTCAGAACTTACTCTCATAAAGGTCAAAAGTCACGATCCAAAAATGAAATTAGGGTTTGTCTATTTATATGAGACAACACTAATAGATTTCTCCATATAAATTTGTCAACGAAAAAATATGAGTGTGGACGACCCCTTATCTTTCCTCTACAAAATTCAAAAATTAAAGATATACAACTCAAAACCCCTCAAAGGGTGATGTCATGCTCCAAAATGGTGACGTCAAGCTCAAAGGAGTGTGACATAAAGCATTTATGGTGAAACGCTAGGTCTCCAAAGGCCATGTGGCATATTCCAAGGTGAAATAGTGTGGAGTGAAGTGTCTCTTCACCCAAAATCATGCCAAGCATATATGGAACCACACCATCCATCAAACCATAGCCCCCAAAGGTGATGTCAATGGATATAAGATGATGTCATATGCCTCAAAAGGCCACGTTCAGGTGCAAGGGGAGTGAAATCTTATCCCTAGGTTATGTCAAGGTTCCTCCAAAGGCAATGTCCTTCATCCTCTCTGCACAAGAGTTCCAGGGTGATCTTCCTAGCATGTGAGCTTCCAACCCTTATGAGTGCCATAATGACTAGTACTACTAAAAGAAAGTCCATTCGTCCATCATACAAGGTCATAAAAATGTGAGAGCCACTATCTAAGGATGGCGAGTCATTGGATGACCCATTGCTCTCCATCACACATGCCAAATTCCTACAATAAAGGTACAATGTCCTAGGTGCAATCCTAAGGCGTCCCTCAAGAACCATATCAGAGTCATTCAAAACAAAGAAGAATATAAGACAAGGTAAACCAAAGTTCATAACAAATATCAATCCTTAAGACATTGGTGATGACACAACACCCCCCCCCCCACCTAAACTTTTAGTCTTAGTAGGGGGGCACACTTTTCTTTTTCATAAGGCAATACTCCTTGACCTTTTTTTTTGTCGGGCCTATACCAAACATGCTCACATCCCCATATACACATTTCATCATTGACGACACTTCATAACGTTGTCAACGAAGATTAACTACACCCCATCACCCTCACGATCTTTCCCATTCCACCAATTACGAGGTGCCCTTCCTCTCTCCTAGTCATAGCCCAGCTAGCATCATCGAACACTTTATGAAGTACACCTCAGTATTTCCTTTCGCACTGGGCCCACACACCAACCAATACATAATTTTTTCTCTCCCTTACATGTGGCAAGTTAACGTTGGCTAACACTCTACAGTGAAAGATTTTCATCGTCAAACGTTTCTTAGTGTACTCTAACCTACCTACACTCTTCGTTGACGATGACATTGCCTCTACTCTCTAACGATTACACATTAACCCATCCTATAGACTATATGAATCGGGTCGTCGTCGATTACCTCAATGGAACTTCTTTCACGCTTGTCAAATTAATGGGCCCCTACTACTATCTTGACGTCTCATGAGAATTAATGAAGATAGGATTAACACCCAATGGTCAGATACAAAAACATTAAAAGGAATCTTATTTCAAGCTTAAAATTTGTAATTAGTCTTACACGGCCAAATCTCAAATTATCATCATCGGAGGTTGTCCCTTGCCCATATCCACACCCCTCATCTCCATCAACCGTCGACGATGATGGCTATTCGAATATCCCAATATTTCAATTGCTCTTGTTTCTTAACGGTTATAACTACCGAACACCCATGAATACACTTGATCTATTGTGTACTACCCTGACCCGTTCTAATTTGTATCACACCTTACTCATTAATTATGTTTGGGTTTGGAGGGAATTCGTGAAACATTTTAAAAAATCACCAAGACTCAAGTTTCTTTTCACTTTCTCACTAAGTAAAACAAAGGTTGTGTTTTCAATTTTATGCTATCTCAGTATGATTAATTTTGTTCCCAGTTTCTAAGTGAGTATGTTACTAATCATTTAAATACTAGTATTTTTTCCTCTGAAATGAATCTATTAATTGTTGATTTTTGTTTTTACTCAGGTGACGAAATGTCCAAGATGATCACCAGAAAGGGAAAAAATTATACTTTTGAATGCCTCTTCCAACTTCAATCCTTGAGTCATATAACATTTATGACACCAACGGCCATGACGGGATGGAGCACTACATCAACTACGTCAAGATCCTAGAAATTTTCAAGAATGAAAGGTTCTTGTCCAATGATCCAGACATTGATGCATACAGGAATATCCAGAATAATGGGATTCATACAATAGCCTCTTTCCTAGAGTTGTTTCCTTACAACGATGCAAAAAAATGGTGTTTTTCATATCTGCAGAAAGATATAGGGTTGATACTCAACGCTTCAGGTCTTCCTATCGCTTCTCTCAAAGAAGAAGATATTTTAGAGAGATATCAAACCCCAGAACCTACAGTGGTCCTAAACGAGTCTTTTCTGGAACAATTCTGGGTCGAACATGAAGACTTTGAGACCCTGATGGAAGATTCGTTCTATGATGAAGAATAGCCAATGAAAAAGGGATAAAGTCATGTCCCTGCACGATACCTCAAGATCTCGTACAAGGTGAAAAACACCATGATTTGCAGACTCTATGGCGAGAAGAGAAGCACTCATTTCAAGAAGGAGTGGTTTCCCATGGCGTACATGGTATCCTAGAAGGGACAAGATTTTAGTTGGGAAATAATCCTCTCTTTCAACATTGAAAAGAAAAGCCAAGATCCCAAAGGTATGAAAAACCATGGTTTCTACATGTCTTCCTAACTTATAGACATTTTATGTGCAACCAACTCATTCCCTACATTTAACTGGGCATGGACCCCGAAAAAGGTCTCGATCCATTTGTATTGTTCACAACTATGGGAAGCCAACTGCAAAAAATAATTTTATGACATATGTGATTACTTCCTTTTTCCCTTGCATAAGGCCATATTCGGTCTCTTCCCACACAAAATATCTCTTAGGTCTCTCAAAGGTTTGAAAAAGATCAGGGATTGGTACATGAAGAAGTAATACAATTACATCTAGATCCACAGGGCCACAAGAGCACCACATTTTCTTCCCAAGTATGTGCCTAATAAGCTATTGGCTAGGGAGGTTGCATACCATACTGTAGAAAAGGGGGCCGCCACCTAACTTTTAGAAAATAATAAAAGCTACTGGCCAATTTTCCCCATCCAGATCGGTTCATACTCTTTAATTAAAAAGAAGCAAGTCGAAAAGAAAGCAAAAATGCTCAAGGGGTTGTGCCTTTGTTTAGGGGAGCCCAAATCACATGACCCCCAAAATGTGGTGTATGAGCATATGAAGGTTTTCAAGTTGGCGCCACATATCATGCATGAGGCTCGATTCTCAGAAGATGTTTTTCGAGGCACACTAAGTTTTGAAGAAGTGGTAGAAAGGCTCATTACTGATGCAACTCAACAACAATTAAGGAAATATGAAGATAAGGACAAAAAATTGAGACTAGAATAGTTCCCAACTCTCCTCCACAAAGACAATGAAAGGATAAGTGAAGAATAACAAAAGAAAAGGGATAAAGAAGTTGAGATGGTGAGAAAATATGAAGAAGTTGAGGAAAGATACTAGCAAATGAAGAAGAAGGAAATTGAAGAGAAACAAGCTGCACTAGATAAAATCCGAGGAAAATACCCCCCATCGCATAAAGTCAACACAAGGAAATGGGAAGCAACAAACATAGGGAAATCCACATCGGTCTCACCGGGAAAGGACCATGAAAAGAATGAAAAATATAAGACTTCTTTCCCTGAGTCCCAAGACAATAGGATAGAAAGAATTGATGCCATTATCTCTATAAAACTTGCAGTTGACCTAATCAACACATCGATAGAAGAATGCACCCCCTTAGCTTCTATTCCAGGAATCATATCACTCATCTCTGAAGAAATTGGCTTCGAAGGAGTAGTAGTCTTCGTCGACGATTACTATTACAACCACAAAACATGAGCCATCGAGAAAAGAACTCCTAAAAGTAAAAGGGGAGAAGTCGATGAGAGCCAAGGATCCCCTAAAAGAAACATCAAATGGAAAGTTGGACCCGATCTGAAGGATAACGCCTTACAAGCAACCTTAGTTGTCAATGCCTTTGTAAGTGTAAACATAGTATCAATCCATGAAATCACAGTGGCACTTGATGCTACAAAATCCAAGGTTGCATAACTGTAAACAACCTTGGAAACTATCAAAGAAGCGATGGCTAGTGAGCACAGGAAGAAAATCCAACAGACCAAGCAAATCCATGAAGAGGAGATGGAAAGGAGGCTCTAGGCACAGGAGAAATATCTATGGGATAAATTTAGTGAATCAACCTCACTCACCCAAAAGGACCATGTGAGTGAGATGAAAAATATTAAGACCTCACAGGACCAGGAGGTAACCAAGCTCAAAGGAGAATTGGTCGAATTGAGAACTTTCAATGAAAGAGGTGAAAATGAAATGAGGAATATAGATCTAGAAAATGATGTCTTGAGGAAAGCTATAGAAGAGATTTGAAACTAAACAGTTTCTCTTGAAACCATAAAAACAAAGTCCATTGATAAAAATGAAGAGCTTCAAGACACACAAAAGTGGTTGTTCGATGCACTTGACAAAAATTTGATGATCAGGTGGTGAACAAGTAGACTTCAATGCATAAGTGAAGACGATGCATGAGAAATATCAGGAAGCAATGGAAGCTCGCAAAAAAATCATAAAGTGGTAGGACTCATTGTAGGAATCATTGATCCCAGAGACCCTACCGATGTACTCAGATGAATGAAGGATCTAAGATTGCCAACTCCTGGATGCAGGAATGGCAACAATAGAAGATGTCTTAAAGAACCAGGAGTAGATCATTGCATCAAGCACATAATTATGTAGATCAACTGACAACCTACTCCCGCTATTTGGAATGGACCCCTTGAGGGATATCGAAAAAGCTTCATCAACTCAAACAATGGTCGAATATGTGGACATAAAATGAAATCCATCGAAGCAATCGACGAAATCTATGTGGAGGTTATAGAAACAAGATTAATTGAGCCATCTAGAATAATTACCCTGACAAAATATTTTTTGCAATGTGTTGATAAAATATTAAGGATAAAGTTCATCATTCCCATTTGCAAAGGTGAAGAAGACTTCAAAACATCGCATCTCAGTCAAGTGGATTCCATACTCGAAGACTTCAAAATATGGAAGGCGTTGATAGACCCAAATCGCAACCGTTGGGGCCCTCTTGAGGACTGCATTGTAATCGAAATGTTGCAAAACAATTATTTCAATGTAATCATATCAATGTCTTAATCGAGAAAGGAAACTGAAGCATCACTTCAGGATCCCAGTTGTTTAGAAGATAAGGAATATGTAGTAATCCCATTGGGATTTTATAAATGGAATTAATGTAAAATAAACATGGCATTTGTTTCTTTTTGTAAGACAACCGGTACTATTACTATTGAATGAATGAAAGAACAAAATACATTATAGAGATGATGGCATTTATGTGTATGAAAATGATTCTTCAATTTTATGCATATATTTTTCTGTAGTTTTTGAATGTTGATCTATGAATTACTTCTAGGTTAATATTGTTTTATTTACATTTGCTATTATATCTCTTTTATGAGTAAAACAACCTGGTGATTCGATTTACTAATCAATTTTATTGATTGTAATTTATCACTTCGTCAATTTTTAATATTCCTTTTTATATGAATTTTTTCTGTACAAGTAATATCATCTTCCACTGTACTTATAATCAATATATATAATAAACAAAACAAAACGTTATATAACAAATAAACAAACTATTAAATAAACACAAAATGTTATAACCACTAACAAATGTTATAAATATATAACCAATAAACAAAACAATTATATGACAAAAAACTTGCAACAAATAAACATTATATATATTAACATAATGTAATTACATACAATACATGCCATAATAATTAAATAATAATTAACAAACAACAAAATACAATGATCAAATAACAATACATGCAACGTAATTCACATAATAACAAAATGATTAAAGAAACAATATGGATTAATAATGAAAAACCATACAACAAATCAATACATAATAATACACAAGATTGCCTTCTTTACATTACGCACCACACAATATATGAAATAAAATAAAATATAAAAACCTACCTGCACATATGACATGGACAGAGAGCTATTTGCAACATTAAACTGAGAGAATAGATAGTTGTTAACATGAGGGGACTAGGGTTGAGTTGTCAGTGTGGAAGCATGGAGAAAAATAAATGAACATGTTGGAGATTAGGGAAATTTGCAGAGAGTATGAGGAGAAGACGTTCGGAAGATCAGATCAGAGTCAAAGAATGAAATGGGCAACAACAAATGGATTTAGAGAGATGGAGTAAGGCTCGACAATGTGCAACAAATACATAAATTACAAAGAACACAAGTTGTGGGTATTCTGATCTGAGGATTCATCCATGAGAATTCATAATAAAATTATCAAACTGAAATAATACAAAAATAAGATCAAACAACACACCTGAAACATAGAGAAAAACAATTCAAATGAAATATAAATGGAACAAAAATTAATTGCACTCACAATCTAACTAGCAGAGATAAAGAGGTAGATTGTTACCCAGAATTAAGGGGCCCTTCCCAACCTGACTAACGTTGTCGAGAAAGATACTATATCACAGACTAATCACGCCAAATACAATTCTTCAGAATACCATCCTATCATTGTATTGAAATAAATCTCAAAATTACATTATTCTCATATGTGTTGAGGAAAATGTATGGAACACCTTACTCAATCATTTTTAGATCTTGCCTAGCTAGGAAAAGATAGTTGGTAATGTCACCCAGGGTTTATAGCCTCAAAACATTCACTCAATCCACAAGTATTAATTACAAGGATTAAGGATGGTTTTATGATTTGTATATGTTGCAATGTAAAAATAAAATTTATACAAAGCTACAAGAATGTATACAAATTTTACAATAAAGTAAACATGGAGAACAAAAGAGAAAGGAGGAACCGAGTCATGAAAACACATGTATGAGACAGGACAATAATCTGATTTATTTCGTTTTGAGATATAAAAGTATATTTCTTTTTACAAACCTCTGCGAGGGTATGAACCAAAGTCAGATTTAGAGGTCTTTGATGGGCACCATACAAAAAGAATCTAACAATAAAATAAAACTGAAATTAATGATCTAGATTAACTTGCCACAAAAATGTTTCCATTTGACTCTGCAAGATATCCTTTGTTAGTTATAGTTTATATCTGAGTTTATATCTTCAATACGCTTGACCCAAGGTTCATGTCAATTGGGGTCCCAACAAAACCTCTAAAAATATCAACCCTCCTAGTAAACCAGAAGGCAATGCAGCGCACAGAGTGCACTGCGCAGTCTCACCCGAGATAGTCTTAATGGGTGGCTTCAATACTCATGTGTTTTCAGCCCATGATTGAGTGGAGATCTAAGAAGTGTGCGCTGAGAGTTCTATTTTAACTCATTAACGAAATAAAAATTCATTCATGATTATGCATAGAATATAATCAACTCGCTCATTTAGCATATCAACAACTACTGAAAACAATAAGGAAACACATGCATTCAATCACATAGCATAGGTTTTACCATGGTTCACCCTCCTGGGCTACGTCCACAAAGATCTAGTTTCTCGACTCTTTTATTATAACAGTTCCAAAACTACATAGCTACGTGCTTTACAACTCTTTTTAGTCGGGTAGAGATCTATTGTGAGGTGGACTAGATCACACCAGGATCCTCAGCTTGCGATCTAACCCTCAATATCTACCCTCCTTACTCCTCTCCATCTCAACAACTTACAAAATTAGGTCGTATAGAAACATATTACAACTAGTTATCAAAACAAGACTCCTCCTCTAGACTCTCTATATCCCGTCTGACTTTGGTCTCTCACTATGAGATGTAGGTATCTATATTTATACGTTTCTGGCTCACCAACCATTAAAATGTATTGCAAAAACCCTAAACCTACATTGTTAGGTATTCCATGCATGCACGCGTGTTGTTGCTCCTTCCATCTGTCGCTTTCCTCGTGCATGCCTTCTTTCCTAAAATAGCCTTTCTTTCTGCTTTGGCCTGCTTCCAACAGGACCCCAAAACTGACATGTGGCTCGTCCCGAGCCACCTAACCTTTGTGTGATTCGTTGAACTCCTTGGTGATCGCTTGGAACTTCTCCTTGAGCTCTGTTGCTTGCATTTGATCCTACGTGGTCTTCTCCGTGAGTGCGTCCATTGCCTACATTGCAATATCATCATTGATAAACCATGCACACTTTGTCTGGGTCTGTTCCAGATATGTCTTGGCTTCCTCTGCCTATGCAATGACCTCTACAACTCACTCCTGGAGTGGTTCCATTTGAGCCTGGCGCTCCTTTTTCTGCGTCTATGTAGTGGTGATATCTGTCTGTAATCTCTTCATATCTTGTGCCCCTTTGACGCGCTCTATGATGGACATTGTCTTATGCCTTTGCTTGAGGTCTTGGATAGTTGCAATTATCATTTCTTTTTCCTGGTCCCACCGCTAGACTTGTTGATCCTCTTCTAGCTTCATCCAAAGTTGTGTTGCTTTGTCGAACAAGTCAACTATTGCGTGGACCTGTCGTTCTATCTCCTATATATTCTTTGTTGCATCATGCTTCCTTTGCTCCCTTACCTTCAGTGGAGTGGTAGGTGTGAGATGCTCACGGAGATCCTCGATCTCCTACTGATATTGATCGATTGTCTATGCAATTTGATCAATCTTCTTTGTTGTTGTAAGTTCGGCCCTCTGCGCGGTCTTTGGAATATTTTCGTAAGCTCCAACCACTTTTTGTTCTAATTCGTTCACGCGTTCCCTATCCTCTTTGGTCTCGAGCTTGGCCTGCTCATATATCAATTCCATCTCATCCCGTTTATCCTTTACTTGTTGCAGTTCGGTTGTATCTGTGCGTGCACAAGACTGTACCTCCTAGGTAACACTAACCTGCAGTTTATATAGGGCCTTGGTTAGTATCTGTGGAAATACCAACTGTAATTGAGCCAAGTCCTTTAGAGGTGTTTGCCCCATGATCTCTTCCATGTGCAACATGCTGGGTGTAACGTGAAACGTTGCACTCGGTTGTGGTATTGTATGGAATGTATCCTACTCACTTTCTTTGGGTCCTCCTCCTATCTGTGATGTTGATGGACCTATTTCTATGTTGTTGTTGGTTGCTTGCGCTTCCCCAATCTGCTTGAGGAGTTGTCGCATGTCTGCCATCTCCTCTTGAATTTTGTCTCTGTGGCGCACAACATTCTCAAAATCCTCAAATGTGTGATCCTGAACCATTTGGGCTATCATTTCTGCAACATCCTTCGTAATTGTGTATTCAAGAGGTGTTCTATGCGCATTCATCTTCTTGCACTCACCCCTCGTCTGAGTAGTTGGTCACTTAGTCAGCCCTGGGTCTTATGGATTATGACTTGGTGTAGTCCCCTGTGCTACCTCAGCCTATTTCTGTTGTACTTGGGGCGCCTGTGTATTATTCTTCTTCCCCTTTTGGGTTCCTCTCTTGGATGTCTCCCCTTTCGTCTGCTTTGGTTTTATTTGGCCCGTCCTTGGTTTCTTGGGAACTGTGACTTCCTGGGGCTGTGTCTCTTCTTGCCCTGCCTCCTCGACATTTGTATGTTCCTTCCTTGCCTCCTCCTCCTTTTCCCTTGTAGGTATGTCTCAAGTGAGGATTGGAATTCTCCAATCGTCTTCCCAATCCTTGATAGCCATTTCTATGTCGCCCTCCGTGATGCAATAGCGCAGTTGTAGCCACTGCTTGTTGGGGTCCTTCTGCACCTAGATCCACATCACATGTCGAGTAGCCTTGAAGCTATTTATGTCCCGATAGTATGCAAAATACTGCAGTGTTATTATACAAAGGTTGGCAATGGTCTGATGTAGATCGTGACGATATCCTTCGAATATAGTTGTGTTCATCTTTCTGTTCCTATCATTTGAAGCGGCACCAAGCGATAAATATCTCTCTCCATGATTGGGTTTGGGTCTGGTGGCGAAAAATACATATTTTGGTTCCTTCCATCCCATAATGGCTATCAACATGATCAACCATGAATAATGAAATTATGTTCCCAAATTTTGCGCATCCTTGTAGTCATCCAAAAATATATTCAAAAGATAAGGGGCCCAACTGACTGTGGTGCCCTTGACACATTATGCTGCAACTGCGACAACCCCGACTGGGACTTCCTCCTTGCGGCATTTTCTTAGCAACTTGCAGGCCATGATTTTTGCAACCATTTTTGTCGTGATGTCACTAATATTTTTGATGATGGTTCTGCACGTCCCCCTTTCAGTGCTGTATTTCTTTTTCATCTCCTCGACGAGTGATTTCTCCTTTGTTTTATCGTTGAGAAATTGTGTGGGATCCATGCCCCATGATGGAAGTCATGTGATGTGAACAATGAGCTCTATTTCTATTGAGACGAGCTTGTCCAGTCATATATCTCCGCCATGTGTGACTGACATCAATTGTTTGATGCAACTGTTGGCATATTGTCTTCTACCAAAGTGTGGTAGTTCCAACAGACCTAAAATCCTCATTTTTTCCAATCCTACTGCCCATTAGAGTGGTTGATGAACCAGTGCCCCAAATGTATCTAGACCCACAGTCTGTAGGTAGACTTTCTTTGAGAACTCTGGGAACTTTTCTATGTCCATTACATCATGGTCTGAGTACTTTAGTTTTTCGACATATCCTAACAAATTTTCTTTTACGTGCACCCCTTCTGGTATGTGCGGAAAAAAAATTGTTGTGACGGGTTGTTTACGCAGTGACCTAGGTACTATGTGCTTGTCCTTTCATGGTGGTGGTTGACTCGAGGTTCTAGCCTCCATTGGTCATTCTTTGACATATTATTCTCGCTGGCTCGTGACGTCTTCCACTTCTCCCTCTTGTGGGTGTTCCGACCAGGTTGTCTATGATTTATCTGGCTTGACCGCTGCTTCCTGATTCGAAGCCGTCCCATTGACTCTCAGGGATTATTTAGGGTTTTCTAGTTTCATTTGACTAGTTGTGTCCTCATTATGTCGGACCTTCCCTTCTTTAGGCATATCCACGTCCATGCTTGTTGGTTTTGTCTATTGGGTTTCCTCTAGAATGGGTGTGGGGTTAACTGGTGTTGTATTCGGTGATGGGATTTCGTCTACATTGACAACCTTTAGCAGTTGTTGTTCTCTTTTCTACAAATGTATTTGTGCCCTATTCATAACTCTGGATTTTTTTACAGTCTGGCTCAGTTCATCTTGTTTGGGTGGTGCCATGGTGGAAAATCTGGTCGTTCTCCGAGCTCAGTAGCCTCTGCAACCTTGGTAAAGTTCATTATGTGCTTCGTATTCTCTATCGCTCTCTGCCTTTTCCAATTTCACAACAATATTTTTTCTCCCACGTCCTTGCTTTGTATGGGCATCATGTGAAGCTTGTCGAAGATGCTACCTTTATTACGGATTCAACGAACCTTTGGTTCCTTCATACTTTCCATTACTCTCCCTCGTCGTCTCCAGTTGCCATGATTAATGCGGCGTCCCATCGATCATTTTCGACATTCAATTTCACTTTCCTTCATCACTTAGCACTTCTTTTGTCGCCTTCGTCTTTCCCTTTTATTTTCATTTTGAACTGACCGTTGGTCTTGTCTTTGTCGGGTTCGTATTCCTAAGTGTGCGTGTTTTTTTTTTCTCAAACTGCGTGGTGAATTTCAAGTTATGGGTGATCGAATGTCCTTGTACAACTTCAATCAACTCCCATTGATCATCCCTCTGAGTTTTGTGCCTCCTAAGTCTTTCAAATGTACATCTCCCCCATCTGTGACAGTTTTTACTTCGTATGGTCCTAACTAGTACATTATGAGTTTTCCTGGATGTTGAATGGATTTTTTGTCATACATCAACACTAAGTCTCCTTCCTTGAAAGTTTTCTTCTTGATATGTCTTTCATGCCATGCTTTGTCCCTTGATTTCTGAACTTGCTGGTGGAAACCTGCTAGGATTCGATATTCCTCCATGATCAACAACTGATTCAACCTGTCCTGTACTGCACCTCGTTCTGTCATGTGTTTAATCGTAGCTACACGCAGACTGGACACCATAAATTATGATGGGACCAAAGATTATTTTCCATATACCAGTTTGAATGGCGTGTGTCATGTCAACGTTTTTCATGTGGTCCTGTATGCCCACAATACTGCTGATATTTTGAGGTCCCAATCATCCCTGTTGACATTGCAGATCTTTGTCAGTGTATTCTCAAGGATTTTGTTAAATGCTTCTACTGTTCCATTTTCCTGTGGGTGATATGGAGTTCTCTTTTGATGATGGACTTCAAACTCTTCAGTCATAGCCTTAATGGTGGTTTTTAATGAAGTGAGTGCCTTGGTCACTCATCAAAATTCTTGGGCAACCAAATCTAGTGATTACTTGTTCAAATAGAAAGTGTTTTGTTTTTTCTGCGCTGCAACCTTTAACTGGTACTGCTTCCGCCCATCTTATCGGGTATTTTGTCGTGGTGATAATGTACCTTTCTTCTGTCCTCTTTGTTGGTGGGTTAATCGGTCCCACAAAGTCTATTTCCCATTTTTCAAATACCTGCAAAGTTACCTATGGTTGCAATGGCATCTCATCCCTTCTATTGGGTTTACCAATCCTTTGACAGACATCACATCTCTGGAAGTACTCCTTCAAGTCTCTGTGAAAGGTTGGACACCACAGTCCTGCACGCAATACCTTCTACGCGGTAGCTTTTCCTGTGTAATTTCCTCCTGCTATTCCCTTGTGGGCTTCTCCTAAAACCCTTGGACTTTCATGTTCTAGCACATATCTTCACAAGATGCTATCTGCGCCGATTTTGTATAAGTTCCCTGCAATCAACTGATAGTGTGTGGCCTGGACTACCAGATTTTTCTTTTGTGCGGTGTTATATTCCTGTGGCGCAGTACCTGTGCTTAAGTATTATATGATATATGCAAAGTATTCACCAACAATATGGATTGAAAATAATTGTGCGTCTAGAAAGTTGTCCTCTAGGTTTGTAGGTTCTTCTCCATTTGTGACCCTTGATAAGTGGTCAGGTCCTGCATTCAACTTTCCTGGCTTGACTATTACTTCAAAATCAAACTCTTGAAACAGTAGTAACCATTGACAGATTCTCCCCCCCAACACTGGCTTGTTGACTAGGTATTTAAGGGTTGAGTGATTTGTGAACATCTTAAAATGTTTTCCCAATAAGTAATGTCTGAACTTATGCAGTGCGTAGACCATATCTAGGCCTTCCCTCTTTGTAGTGTTATAGTTTTGTTCTGATTCTGATAGTTTTTTGCTTGCAAACGCTATAGGATGATCCAAATCTCTCACTCCTGGCTTTGCCAAATAACTCAAAGTGTTATGGTTGATGCATCTACATGTACATGGAATGTCTTCTCACCGTCTGGAAATACTAGTATTGGCGTGGTGACCATCTTTTCTTTCAGCGTATCTAGACCGTGTTGACAGTCTTCATTCCATTGAAAATTTGTATCTTTCCTTAACAGTTTCTCCATTGGCACGGTGATCTGGGCATACCCTTTGATAAATTTTCCGTAGTATCATGTGTGTCCCAATGTTTATCTTAGTTGACAGAATGTATTTGGTGGTGGTATGTTAACAATCACTGCAATCTTTGCAGGATCTACTAGTAAGCCTTGTTTGCATACTATATGGCCCAATAGTATCACAAACGGTGTTCCAAAAATGCATTTCTTGATGTTTAATGATATCTGGAATTGTCTGCACCTTTCTAACATCAGCCGCAAGACCTCGACGTGGTATTTGAACAGGCTATAGACTGTCCAATAGTCCAAGTATACCTCTAGAAATTGGTGAATAAATTCTTTAAATGCAGCTATGACTACTCTAGAGAATATTCTTGGTGCATTCTTCAGTCCAAACGGCATGACTGTGTACTGGTAGGATCCCCATTCTGTAGCAAACTTGGTCTTGTATCTATCTTCCTGTGCTATCTTAATCTGGTGGTAGCCTGAGAATCCATCAGTGAATGAGTAAACTTTGTGTCCTCCTACGTTCTCCAACACTTCATCTGTGAACGGTGTAGGGAACAGGTCTTTTAGGCATGCATCATTCAACTTCCTCAAGTCTACACATATTCTTATCCTACCTTTTTTTCTCCTGAACTACCATTGGGCTTATCCATTCTAATTCTTCCACAGGTTCTATGATTCTGGCTTCGAGCATTCTATCAATCTCAGCTTTAAATTCCTATTTATATATCATGTTTAGTCTATATGGTCATTGTCTGATCGATCTTACTTCATCTCTGAGTGGTATATTCATTTCTCCTAGCTCTCCTACTATGCCCTTCATTTCTGTAAATGTTGTGGGGAACAGATCGATATACTAATGTAGTAACTATGTTATACTTTCTATTGTTTGCTCATCCCAGTAGTCTCCAATGCTAGCCATTTTGGGATTCTCAACTGTCCCAATGTTGACTTTATTCACCTTGATCAGTGCAACAATTACGTCTGATTCTAGAGGTGGACCTTCCACTTCTCTTTCACCTTCTTCTTCCTCGATCTGAATATCGTGTGGATCGTCTTCATCTGGTGCTTCTTCCTACACATGGTAGCATGAAAACAATTCTTTAACTATCTGTTTGTTCTGTTGTTGTTGTTCTGTTGTGATTTCAACTTCAGGTTCCTTAATGAATATCACCCCTCTTTTCTTCTTAAGTTTTGCATCTATGTTGGGGTTCTCATGCTCGAATGAGAAAGTGACAGTAAAATTTTGTTGCAATACCATCCAACTCACAATTCCTCTGTGCAGTTCCTGGTCTGTGCACCAGTTTGTTGGTATGCCCTCTAAAGTGTGTATGAAATGATGAGGACATTCCTCTGGGGGTGTCATTTTCTAGAGTGCTCTGCACTTTTCCAAGTGTTCCACTGGTGCCCCCTATCCATTGTACTTATGTTTCTTGTTTCTTTTTTGTTCTACGTCGAACCTTTTGCGCAGTAACCGCTTACATTGGTACCAATCTGTGATTGTTTCCTTGTGTGCACCCCGCCATCTTGTAGGTGTGGCCTTGAGTGTTATATCGAGTGCTAAGAGTCTCTTATTTTCTAACACTATATCTTCATATTGTTCCAAGAATACTTCTAGATCATTCACTCCGTGGAAACTGGGTGGTTCCTTTACCTCCGTGCCTACCCACCTTACTGCGCGGTCTATTATTGTGCACCTTCTTGTGGAAACTTTGTGTAGCCTTTGTTTCCATTTTTCTAAACTTGTATCTGAGTCTATCACACATGAAGTAATGCTCTGCCAACTGATTATCCCATCTGCAGTTGGATTTATGTAATCCTCATCGTGCGAAGTTGTTCTATACAACTAGCTAATTTCCTCTAAGTCTGAGCAAGTAGGTTCTACAAACCTTTCCCCTTCTGATGGGTCCAATGGTGTGATGACCCTATATTCTCCTGACTCAAATGTCATTTTTAGGGTCTTTAAATGGATTATGGCCTGGTTATCGAATGCCCAATCCAAGCCAAGAAACCCTGGAAATGGTGTTGTGTCTTCCACTATTTCAATCACTTCAAAGTCTTCTTTGGTGTTCACTCCATCCAGGTCTATTGTCACTCCTTTCAGTCTACCAATTGACAGAACTCTATGTTGGTTTGCTAGTTTCAGCTAGACAGGTGAATATCCTAATGTGGGATCTCCCATACATTTCCATGTCTTCTTTGGTATCACATTGACTTCAGATCCTAGATCCAGTATGATATATCCCATGTTGAAATCCATGATGTTGGAATTTATCCTGAAATCCCTACTTGTTCGTCTCCTTGTATGTAGGTGATTGACTTTTTTTTGTTCTAGTTTTCCTTCTGTCTCTATGCTACATTTTTCTAATATATTTTGCAGTATTTTAATAGAGGATGGATCATTCAATAGTTTTACACATGATTTCAAAAATCCTTTGATTGTACTTACTTGTCCCATGGGTTATATTTCATTGGTATGATCCAACAGTGGAGGCATCTCGTACTCCGACACTTCCTTGCTCTGATGCATAGTTGAATTCGATGCAGTGTCTTGCTTCAATAATTCCTGTCTGAATTGCTTAAATGTGTCCTTCTCATTCTACGCGTTAAACTGTCTCCTTGGTTCGACATTCTTCTTCACCCACTGGTGTTGTATTGGCTCTTGTCGGGCTACGTCGTTTCCTATTTTAGCTCCTCTGTGCATAACTATGTTGATGTTTCGTCCTTCATCCTTCGCTTCAGCTAAAATCCATTGAACATTCTGGTTGTTCTGGTTCCTCTTTTCTTGGATCTTACCTAGTAATGTAAAACATTCTTCCATGTCATGATCCGATGCACGACAATACATACAAGTTGTTGGTGGAAGTGGACATTCCCTTGCATAATGTCCTAGTTTTTTATATTTATGACATACCACTAGTCCTCTACCTCTTCTGAAGCCTCCTCTTGTTCATCCTACACCTCTGTAGCCAGCTCGATCTCCTCTTGGTGCGTTATATTGAGGCGTTTGATTGTACTGCGCGGTATTGTACTGAGGTTGCGTTGTGTTTTACGGTAGCTGAGCAGTATTATATGGTTGTAGGGCATTATTATATTGTTGTTGCACAGTGTTGTATGGGGATGGTACTGGGTTAAATTGTGGTGTAGTTTTCCCAATCATCATTTTTTCATGCACCCTATATGCATCTGATGTCCTCTCTCGCAGCAAATCCATAGTTCTACAATCTTTGTCATTGTGGCCCACTAACTTGCAAAAGTTACAATATGAATTCTTTGGGAATGCCTGGTATTTCTGCATCATTGGGAAGTGATATGGATCATGGCCTGGTTTCTTACGGATTTATCACCATAGTCCTCCCGGTGGTAATGTATTTTGCATTCATGTTTCCATATACCGTGCGAATTTTGGACATTCATTCTTGTGGTTGTTATCGGATAAATCAATAGGTGCGGACACTAACTGATCTCCCTAGATCCACCTAGATCTAGAACAAAACACACCAGAACATGACGCTTTCCTTAAGTTTTAAATACTGAATTTACTAACTAAAGAGGGATGGATGACATACCATTCAAATGTCGCTTCCTCTTGCCATCGCCATCCTAGCTCCGTTCCAACGCTCATACAATGATGAACCTGCAAAATAACACAACCAACCAAAGTGATAGTAATAACATAAACTCAATATAAACCTATGTATGTGATCAAGGAATCATACAATAAAACACAACAAGCTTTATAGGAAAGAATCATATTGTTGTATCATATTAAATGTGAAAGAGAGATTACAACCATGGCCTTGATGTCATAAGGTCCCTTCCAACTGTCCTTCGTTCCTCACACACTTCTTGCTCCAAGGATTCTAAGAGCACAGATCTGATAATATTCACAATCTATCTTGACAAAGGCAAAACTCAAAGACACTCCAACCAAGCTAATAATTCCAAGCCAAATCCAACTTAGCCCTTCTCCATGAGAGATCCTCTCCTTTTATAAGCTGAAGAGGATAAGGTGAGGAGGTTAGGATGATCCCACTAAATCATGAAAGCGAGTAAGATCCAAACCATTCGAATGCCACCTTACCATGGAAGTTTCTCCTTCTAGAAGATTCGAGAAAACGCTCATTTTTCCCACGTGTAAGCATTCTCGCACCCTGCCTATAGAGCAAACTGTGAACTCTTCATGACCTAGCTATGATGCAACCTGCGAGAATCAGGCATTCTCTCACCCTATATATAATGCAGCCTGGGAACTTCCTTTTTTATAGGGTTTTTACAAAGGAAAATTGAACTTCTTTTCTCAAGAAAAGTTCTTCTCTCTTCTCTCTTCAGGAACTTAGGCCACTGACCCCTCTGAAGGCAACAGATAGGTTTACATCATTAATGTTCATAGGGATGACGAAAATAATGTGTAACAGAGAGCCCCCCAAAGTATGAAGTGAGAACAAAGTGATAGCTGAAATACTTTGTCTAGTGTGTGTAGGGAACAAGGAACAGTCGGTCGGAAACCTGCCAACAAACAAGGAAAGACAGTACAATAATATATCATCACTGAGATAGGCATTCTCATACTCAGAATACAAATGAATCAAAGCATAAATGCTGACATGTGAAGATCCATGTCAAGTAAGACAGGTCATGGCCACCAAACATACACTGTGGATCCATGTCGATCTGACTCAAATCTGAACATAGCCACCAAAAATACACTGTGGATCTATGTGTTAAGGACTCAAATTTGAACATAGCCACGAGACATACAATGTGGATCTATGCAACAGTACAAACTGAATATACTCCAACGCAACCTGAATTCGTGAGAAAAGATTCAGGGTCTTCATCTCCACCACTCGATAATACGAATCTAACCATGTGAATACATGTGCTGAAGTCGAACATGGTAGAAACCACTTGATTACCGGTCAATGATGAGAACCGTTAACAAGTGCGAGGGAAATCACTATTAATGTCAATGACTCCCAAGGTACACTGGTACAAGTCAACGAATGTGAATTAATGAGATGAAGTCGAACACTCGGTGGAATCTCCCGATTAAGGGTCAATAATGAAAACCCACTGTCGAAAGCGAGGAAACCTTCCATTGAGGCATGCAAGTTCCAAGGTACCAATTAGTTTCTAAGTCTAATTCCTGGATAATGAGTTTGAAGTCGACAGGAAAAGACTCATCACAGGAGGGCCTTAATGTATCCCACATCAATGACACGAAACAAGTAACAAGATTTGATGTAGATCAGAGTAACCAGTAACTCAGGACTGACTCAGGGATGGCTGACACAATAGAAGGCTTAAGGACTGCAGAAATGGCCGACGCAATAGAAGGATTTTTAGGTTGAACATCTCTTTTGAACATATTGACGACACGACAACTATCTTGGAAACACTGACTCAACAACAGGGATCACATACCAATTTGTAATCTTATAAAGGAGTATGATCAAGAGACAAGCGGATTTTCCAACCTAGACACAAAGCGAGTGAAAGGGTGTCATGTTCAAAAGCGACTCTTCCATGGAATACAGGTTTAGACACATTTCTTTCCCAATTTTTCCCCCACCATTTATGGCGAGTACCTCTTTATTTTTACACAAGCTTGAGGAGGATAACATATGCTTGTCAATTTAAGCTCATCCTTTGGACGATTCCCTCGGAGTATGTTTAATGAACCCTAAGAAGGAGTGGTTCGGTCCCATATGGGCCTTTCGATGTTTGTTTAACGAGTCCAAAGAAAGAAAACTAAGGGGTTTTTCATGTTTAGAGAGTCTGAAAAACACTTAAAGAGAACTCTCTCAGTTCCTTTTTCGTAAAGTAGTCTGATGAGACCGAAAAAGAGATAAACTATCACTCAACAGACATTTTCTTCAAATACTTTAATGAGCGTGAAGAGAACAAGGTCGCTCGACAATCTTTTCATGTTTAGAGAGTCTAAAAAGAGCTTAAAGGGAACTCCAGGGGGTTCATTTTTCGTATAACCTTTACGAGTCCGAAAAAGTGATAAAAGTATATTCAGTTGCATTCTCACATATTTACGAGCACGAGAAAGAACACAGACTAAGCTCGGTAACTTATTCTCATGTATTTGCGAGCATGAGAAAGAACAAAGACTAAGATCGATAACTTATTCTCATGTATTTACGAGCATGAGAAAGAACAAAGACTAAGCTCGGGATTGTTTTCATTTTTACACAAGCTTTAAAACAAAACAAAACTATGCTTGGACCTAGTTTCATTTTTACACAAGCTTGAACCAAAGGAAACTATGCTTGGACCTGGTTTCATTTTTACACAAGCTTGAACCAGAGGAAACTATGCTTGAGGTAAGTGGTTTCATTTTTACACAAGCTTGAACCATACAAAACTATGCTTGGACTTCCCAACGCATAACACATGGATGGTTGGTACTTAGCCCCCCAGCGTAAGAAACTAGCAGCTCTACTTCAACATGAAGTCTAGAGGCTGGAAGTATTTCCCCCCAAGCTTCATTTCATCCAACGACAAAGGCAGAGGAAATGAAGCTTCAAATACTAGATGAAGGACTTGACTCAAACAGAGAGGGGGAAAACTATTTCATTTTTTAACGAGCTTGACATAGAAACAAGAACTATGCTCGTAACCTTTGTTTCATTTTTTAACGAGGTTGCCATAGAGACGAAAAAAATATCCTCGTAAGTGGTTTCATTTTTTAACGAGATTGAAATTAGAAAACTATGCTCAAGTTTGGTTTCATTTTTTAACGAGCTTGAAATCAGAAAATCATGCTCATAGACCTCTGTTTCATTTTTTAACGAGGTTTCCACAGAGACGCAAAAACTATCCTCTGAGTCTTCTTGATCATGGATTCCAAGAGGACAATGCTCCGGAAGGACACCATGTCAAGGGACAAAACTCGTTCATGGCTTCCAAGAGGTCTTCATTGGAAGGAAGAAACACACTCTGGAAGGACAACATGTCGAGGGTCACGACAGGAGTAAAGAGATTAAGCTCTAACAACCCTATCAAAGAGATCACCATGTCAACTACTGGATCTAAGTCATCAGAAGTTGAAGCCATGGGTGACAATGCCACATAATTGACCTGTGGCAGGGGAGATATCGTCTGCATATAAGAACCATTCAGGGAGGAAATCCAGGTGGGATCAACGAATGAAAGTTGATCAATAGTCACAACTCGTCCATCGTGAGGGAAAGATATCACACAAAAAAGAGTAGACACAACAACTTTCATGGCATAGACATAATCCTGCCCAAGGAGTGAAGAGAAATCCAAGGGGTCTTGGACTACCATGACATCAATAAAGACAATTTTCCCTCCCAAAGTTACAGGAAACTGAGGAAGGGTACCTAAAGGTTGACTGGTTCTTCTGTTAAAATCTAACAGATTTTGCATAACCGACGCAAGTGGGGGACAACCCAAAGCTTGCCAAGAAAAAGAGGAAAAAATACTAACGGATGCACCTTCATCTATCAGTGTCTGAGGAACATATTGACCAAAAACCTGTACTATAATATGGAAAGGAATGTGAGAGGGAAGACGAGGTCTAGTTAGCACACCCCAATCAAAATGGATGGCCTCATAACTTGGAGGGGGTTCCACGGGAAAAGGAGGAATAGCCCACGGCAGGGTAGATTCTGTATCAACGAGAAAAACATGGGAAATATCAGGTTTACTCTCGATAAGGGAATTAGGATCGACCGATGACGAGATCGAATCGACCACTTTGGGTTGCATTCTCCAAGGGGAGAATGGGATCGATGCTTGGAAAAGGATTGACCACTTGGGTTTCACTCTCTAAAAAGAGAGTGGGATCAACCGAGGATAGGATCGGATCTACCACTTTGTTAACACTCTCTAAAGGGAGAGTGGGATCGACTAAATATGGGATCGGATCGACCACTTTGTCAAATGGTTCAATTAAGGACGTGACCAGATTGATGACATGATCAATCGGATTGACCGGCGACGGGTCCAGAGTGATCATTCCATCAACTACAGGGGGGTCAAGAGTAAGCTTGGGATAAGACGCTGGAATTTGAGGCTGTGAAACAGTCATGTCTTCCAGGAATTTCGAAGCTTCCTCCATACGAGGGCAAAGGTGAGTGAGATGACTCCCTTTGCATAACATACACAGGAACTTGGCTCTACTTTTCTTCTTCCCAACTATATCATGACTAGTCGACGGGAAGTCATTAGCATGTTGTTCAGAGGCTAACGACATGGGTTGGCGAGGATGTGTAGACCATGCTTCTATAACCTTGGATAGACTAGGGCATTCCTTAAGAAGATGGCTACCCTTACAAAGTCTGCAAGGGTACTTGGGCTTATGGGTTGTTTGGGTGATCTTGACATCATCAACACTCCCAACATGATTAACAACAACTGGTTGTTTTCCAACATGTTTGACAGTGGTTGGAAGTTTTGACCCTTGTTTATCTTTCTTCTTCTTATTCTTCTTTTTCTTCTTCTTCTTATTCATCGGGTTACTAGCTTCAGATCTTTCACTTGGCGAAGAAGATGAAACGGGAGAAGAGCTTGCAAGTGAAGAAGGAAAAGAAGATCTTACTGGTGAAGATGGTGAATGATCAACACGAGCTTGATGTTCTTGGGGGGAAGTGCTTACGACCGAAGCACTTACTGCATTTGGGATTACCTGAGTGGAAAACAACCACACCGACAATCCAATCGTGAGACCTGGAAGGCTCAAAGTAAGGATGTGAGGAGGACCAATGTTTCCATAAGAAGGAAAAATAAAAGGTTCCCCTGGAAAAGGGGTTCCTTCACTGTTCGTTCTGGGAACTGATGCCATTAAAACAAAAATCCAACCTAGAGTCTGCTAGGGAAAACAAACAACACACGCTAAAAATCTAGTAAACAATCAAGCAAACAAAACCTTCTCACAATGAGCACACTAGTTGGTGATGAAATCCAACGTCGCGGGGACAAAGTAAGAAGAGTTTGGGATAGAGCGGGTGGAAAATTTATGTTGACGACCTGCTTAACAGACTTATGCCTTGGTGCAAGCTCCCACACATAAACATGGGCTCCAAGTAGCCCGAGTGATTTTGGCCAACGTCGATTCCAGGTACCGTGAAGACTTGCCCCTCCACAGTCACCTCATGTAAAGACCCTAAAGAGATAGGCCACTAAGGTTACCAATCACTACAATGATGCCTGGGGAAAAATTCGACAGTCTGATCCATGCGCAAGGGCAGGGTATCTAGCCCGAAATCAACTTGAAAGGCTTCCACTCATCATTGTGGGTATACCTTCAAATGACCCCCATAATACACGCAATCTCTACACCAAGACCAACAAATCAGGGTGAGCAACTCTGCCAGTCTCAATGCGACCTCGTGATTGACCCTCGTGTTAGAAGGGCTTCCCAGGACAAAATGTAGTAAGTGGATTTAACTCTCCCTATCACAAGATACTATGTTTGTTTGCAGCTTTGGAAAGTTATCTTTCACACCTATTCCAAAGCCCTACGACTAATCTAATGTAGGTTTTCT
>ML805478.1:400900-413996 GCA_009831015.1 Picea engelmannii
TGTGGCTAAAAGTAACTCAAAGAATGTCAAGCAGACTGTAAACAAATCAATATAGGCTCCAAAAGCTCAATCCAGCTGATCAAAGAAAAACTGGGTCATCAAAAGATGACAAGACCCAATCCAAAAAAGTTTACAAACAAGTTTGTAGCCTAGCAGTAGAGTACAGTGCGAGAATTAGGTATTCTCCCAGGCTAGACACTGGTAGGGTGCGAGAAGTTCACACTGGATCTAACAGCAGGGTGTGAAAATCAATGGTTTTCACAGGCTATAGAGAGGTACAGTGCAAGAATCTCTGTAATCAAAGAAAATTTTGAAAAAGGACTGGGAATCTAAGTGAACTTCTAGATCCAGAGAGTCTGGATGGATGTCCCATAGACTCAGAAACCAGAAAAAAAGCAATCAAAGGAAGGAAAACTAGACTAACTAGGAAACAATCTGTTCCCCAGTATGGTCGTCAATTTTGTTATCGGATAAATCGGTAGGTGCGGACACTAACTGATCTCCCTACATCCACCTAGATCTAGAACAAAACACACCAGAACATGACGCTTTCCTTAAGTTTTAAATATTGAATTTACTAACTAAAGAGGGATGGGTGACATACCATTTAAATGTCTCTTCCTCTCGCCATCGCCATCCTAGCTCCATTCCAACGCTCATACAATGATGAACTTGCAAAAGAACACAACCAACCAAAGTGATAGTAATAGCATAAACTCAATATAAACCTATGTATGTGATTAAGGCATCATACAATAAAACACAACAAGATTTATAGGAAAGAATCATATTATTGTATCATATTAAATGTGAAAGAGAGATTACAACCATGGCCTTGATGTCATAAGGTCCCTTCCAACTGTCCTTCGTTCCCCAAACACTTCTTGCTCCAAGGATTATGAGAGCACAGATCTGATAATATTCACAATCTATCTTGACAAAGGCAAAACTCAAAGACACTCCAACCAAGCTAATAATTCCAAGCCAAATCCAACTTAGCCCTTCTCCATGAGAGCTCCTCTCCTTTTATAAGCTGAAGAGGATAAGGTGAGGAGGTTAGGATGATCCCACTAAATCATGGAAGTGAGTAATATCCAAACCATTCAGATGCCACCTCACCATGGAAGTTTCTCCTTCTAGAAGATTCGAGAAAATGCTCATTTTTCCCACGTGTAAGCATTCTCGCACCCTGCCTATAGAGAAAACTGCAAACTCCTCGTGACCTATCTATGATGCAGCCTGTGAGAATAAGGCATTCTCTCACCCTAGCTATAATGCAACCCGCAAACTTCCTTTTTTATAGGGTTTTTACAAAGGAAAATGCAACTTCTTTCCTCAGGAAAAGTTCTTCTTCCTTCTCTCTTCAGGAACTCAAGCCACTGACCCCTCTGAAGGCAATAGATAGGTTTACATCATTAACGGTCATAGGGATGATGAAAATAATGTGTAACAGTGGTGTCCTTTCGTCCTGCATGTGGTACACCAAACGACTTTGCGTTTATACTTTCTTTTCTTATGGTTTAGCTGGAGAGTTAAGTTCTTCAAATCCTCCTTCAGTTCTTCGATGGCTGGATCCATCTACTGATATTGGTTTTCTTCCAATTGCAAGGCTTCCTGCAGAGCCTCTTCCTGTGTCTGAAACTTCTATTGTCGCAATGGGTATTTCAATTGTGGTAGCAGTGAGTTGAGGAACACGTGCCTGTGTTGCATATCAATCATGAGATATTTCAATTTCCCTTTCAATCTCTTGAATATCTGGTCAATCTCCTATATAGATTCTCCTGGTTTCTGTCTAATCTCTATCATCTCGTTCATGTACTGATCCTCTAAACTTGGATTTTGAAACTCATTTATCAACAATTTTTTGATGTCTTCAATTGTTCTGGTTGTCCATGGTGGGTTGTTTGTAGATAAACTCATATACCAATCCAGTGTGTGATCCCTTAGTGTAATCACTAGTTGTGCAAGTTTAGTGTCCTCGTCTGTGATCTTCTTTTCTTCCCAAATATTTTCACAGATAAACAAGTGTTTTTCTGGGTCCTCCAACACTTCTCCTTTAAATTTTGGTAACCTAATGGTGGGGTCGTGTCCTGCCATCCTGAACACTGAACTACTACCTCTGCACGGTGTAGATACTTGACTAGTGCTTCCTGGACTGGATCCTTCAATTGTTGTTTCTTGTGTAGATGTACTTCCTGTTGTCTTTCTTCTCCCGAAATTCGGTTGCCTAAACAGTGGTGTTCTCTTTAGTGTATTAGTTGCAAATGGGTTTATGGGTTCCACACTGACATTAATATGAATAGGATTGTTGTCTTGTTTCCCTGCTCTTGGACCTCTCTTCTTCCTCTCGTATGTTGCATGCAGGATTTCCTCAATATGATCCACATCCCGAAGATCCTCTACCTCTTATTCATCACTCGCCAATTCTTCCCTCGCGGCTACATCTCTCTTCTTGGTATTCACCCTGTATTGGTAGGGTACTCCACTGCACGTCTTTCCAGCTATCGCCATGATCCGCTTGATCTGGTCGTTGCCCATCATGATTGGGTCCAAGGTTTCCTTCGTCTTTCCCTTATCTATTCCTCCTTCCATTTCTCCTCTTTCTGTCAGTGCTTCCCCTCTTTCCCCATGCATGCAGGGAAGTTTAACTGTCTGACTCCATTGTCATTACCCCTTTGTTGCATATCAGTATCTTAATAGAAGTATACAATGATCTAATATACCTTCGTCAAGGCCCATGTAGAAATTCTTTCTCTACTGCGCTGTAAGACTTCACTGTATCGACTGCAAATTTTGTTATGAAGCCTTCTACAATATTGTCGAGCCAAAAATCTACTGTGCGGGTGAATTTGTTGTTCACCTGCTATAACTGCTCAATCTGTACTAAGGTCCACTCTAGCTGTCGGATCTGGTTTGTTGTGTGGTTATCCTTCAACCTTAATATCCACTACTGCAATAAGTGTGGAAAATCACAGAAAAAGACTTCATGCAAATCAGTAAACACATATTTCTCAAGGTATTTGTGTGGTGTTACTCTAGGGTTTTTGTTGTCTTTTGGCGCAAAATCCATCTCCTTTGTCTTCATACGGCTTTCGATCTCTGCTTTTGTGGGATTCCACAGTCTCAACATCTCCTTCTAGCGGTTCATTCTTTTCCCTTCTCATCATCCGCTTTATATTCTCTTGACCCCCCTTCCACAGATCTCACAATTTTTCAATAGATCTTGTCTACTCAATCCTTTATTGTTCCAACCAACGGCAATGAAACCATTTGTTGGTTATAGTTTATATCTGAGTTTATATCTTCAATATTCTTGACCCAGGGTTCATGTCTACTAGGGTCCCAACAAAACCTCTAAAATTGTCGGCCCTCATGGTAAACCAGAAGGCAACACAACACACAGAGTGCACTGTGCAATCTCACCCGAGATAGTCTTAATGGGCGGCTGCAATACTCATGTGTTTGTAGCCCAGGATTGAGTGGAGATATGAGAACTGTGCGTTGAGAGTTCTATTTTAACTTATTAACGCGATAAACAGTCATTCATGATTATGCATGGAATATAATCAACTCGTTTATTTAGCATATCAACAACTATTGAAAACAGTAAGGAAACACATGCACTCAATCACATAGCACAGTCTTTACCATGGTTCACCTCCCCCAGGCTACATCCACAAATATCTGGCTTCTCGGCTCTTTTATTATATAAGTTCCAAAACTACTGTGTCGCATGCTTTACAACTCTTTTCAGTCGGGTTAATATCTATTGTGAGGCGGACTAGATCGCACCAGGCTCCTCAGCCTACAATCTAACCCTCAAGATATACCCTCCTTACTCCTCTCCAGCTCAACAACTTACAAAATTAGGTCATATAGAAACATATTACAACTAGCTATCAAAACATGACTCCTCCTCTAGACTCTCTATATCCCGTCTGACTCTGGTCTCCCACTATGACACCTAGGTATCTATATTTATACATTTTTGGCTCACCAACCATTACAATGTATTGCAAAAAAACTAACCCTACATCGTTAGGTCTTCCATGCATGCACGTGTGCTGCTCCTCCTTCTAGTTGTTTCTTTCCTCGTGCATGACTTCTTTCCAAAAATAAACTTTCTTTCCGCTTTAGCCTGCTTCCAACATCCTTTATCATCCATGAAAATTAATTCACAAATAGACAAGAATACACAGACTATCAAGGATGAATCAAACACCTTTAAAACAAGCTGCTGAAAAGTATGATTCAGTTTTGAACCTTGTTACCTTCAATAAGACTTTGTTGTCAACAAGAGGATTAGGCTTTCAAGTAAACTCAGAAATGAATTAAAACTGAAGCTATCTCACTAAATGAAGAGAAAACCTTAGTCTTGTCTTTCTCCTTCTATTCTCCTCTTGTCTCTTCCTCTCATTGAACCTTTATTCTTTCTCAATAAGTTGAGGTAGTTCAACTACTTCCTTTAGTTAAGTCAAATTAACTTAACTAATTAGTTTAGGGAGAAATAATTAATAATAATATATAAATAAAGGTCTAGTTAATCATTACTAAATAGGTGGGACCCCTTGTGACTCCCATCATTATTTTTCCAATCATCAAATATAAAATACAAAATTTATCATTTGGATCATATAACACCCTTGTAGCTCCCATTGATATCCTTTAAATCAAATATTTAAATATCAACAAAATTTAAGGACATATCCCAAAAAAACAATATATCCATTTTATCCACAAAAATGTCCAAAATAAAGCTTGTTGTCCCAAAAAGTTGAAAATTATTAAATATTGTCTTCATCACTGAAAATCATAAAAAACTTTTAAAATCCATATTTGTTTCTTTGCGAGGCATACTTCCTCTTCTCATTGATGTCTATAACTGAATTTTCTTGAGTAGCCCTTGGTTGGTTAGACCCTTGGGGCTATATTTCGCTGATCATATGGGAGATTTTAGGTGGAGACATGAAGACACATATTTAGAATATTTTGTGGATGGACTAGAGGGGGAGGATGTTACTTTTCCTTTGTCTTGCACAGGTTGTGGGATATCGCTTTTTAATATTTTGCTGGCGTGCAAGGATTGTACTGGAGAAACAATAGGAGCAATTTGAACATTGGGATTAATTGGTGGTGGTAAAGGTAAGGACACAGTGGGCCATCCACAGCTGTGGGATATAGGTTGGTGGACAACTTCTTTCCAATCGTCATTAGTGGGGACTTCGGGCGACATTGACACATGTGGAGGAACAGGAATCCCAAGAAAATTCTGAGGTTGTTGGAAAGGGGGACTTTCAGGTAGAAGATGCAATATCCCATGGCCAACAAAATTAAATAACTCAACTTGGAATAGTTGGTTCAAATCTTGTGGGTCAACATCAAAGTGAATGGAAAATCGAGGCCTCCTATGACCTCGCTGTCAGTTACCCCTGCCTCTGTTATTTCGGCCATGGCTATCTCTACTGAAAAAAACTCATCATGTAGCAATAATTAATCAGTCATGAAGTTATTAATAACCCATACATGAAACTCTACTTACATAAATCAAGAGTTGGATCTATAATTTACTACAAGACACATGCAATCCATCCACAAAAATACCATTTATTAATTGCCACATGAACAGGGAATTGATAAGATCAATGGGATTATGGAGGGATTGTATTTAGCGTAAAGTGATATCATGGAGGTGGAGGATTTACGAATATCATTCCAACAATCAATAAAACAATCAATTGTGTAAAAACATATCCCAGAATATCAATCATCAATCTTTTCCATGCCAACTTTTCTTCATTTCCATATAGAGTTCTCTTAAAAATAAATATCACAGAACATGGAATTGATAAGTGAAATTGGGATCATGAAGGGGTTGTATTTAGCGAAAAATGGTATGATGGAAGGTGTTATCACATATAGCTGTCAAGAGGTTGCAGGATGACCAATTCCATGGTCTATGCAAATATCAGCCTTGAACACACATCGCAGCATTCAGAGCAGTCTATTTTGGGCTTGAATCACCAACAAGCAGGTATGATTTTCAACGATGGAGATCCCATAAGCAGTTCGGATCAACGGCTCTCGGGCGGTCAGGATTTCAAATTCGCGCAAGGATTAATGACTAGGTAGAGGAACCGAAGTCCCGAAGTAAATCTGAGCCATTGAAGGCTGAGGACACGCGTTGGGAGATCTTGCACTTCGAAAGATTTACTTCGGAGGATTGTGCAAGAAAGCAGAAGCAAACTCCGGAAATAAATCTTGGCCGTCCAAATCTAGAGGACATGTGGAGGAAAATCTCTCACTTCAGGAATTCGGCACTTCGGAGGATTGTAAGAGTTTTTCATTGAAAAATCCCGAAGAGTCGAAGCCCAAACTCCCAAAATAATTGTGGACCATTGATCTCAAACCAACAAGGAGTGTTGATCTTCGCAGCATCCCCAAAGTCCTAAAGGTCCCGAAGTAAATCTCGGTCGTCCAAATCAAAAGGCCACGCATCACCAGATCTCTCACTTTGGGAATTCGACACTTCGGAGAATTGCGCAAGCAAGCAAGAGAAAAAGGCTTGAAGCTCGAACTCCCGAAGTAAATCTTGGTCATCCAAAACAAGACGACACATGGTGCCAGATATCACACTTCGTGAATTCGGCACTTCGGAGAATTGTGAGAGAAACCAGGAGAAAAAGGCCTGAAGCCCAAACTCCTGAAGTAAATCTCGGTCATCCAAATCAAGAGGCCACACGGTGTCAGATCCCTCACTTCGGGAATTCGACACTTCGAAGAATTGTAAGAGCTATGCATTGAAAAGGCCCGAAGCTCAAACTCTTGAAGTAATTGTGAGTCGTTGATCTTTGCAGTAGGAAGCAGGGTCCATCCAAGAGCGCCATGTGGAAACATAAGCGGGGTTTTCCTGGATCACAGATCATGGCCAGATCAATGGCCACGCTCCATTGCAGGGACGCAACATGCTCGAACGATAAAATTCTTGAGCGGTCCCGCAATCAAAACCATGGTATAACAAAATTATCTACGTGGCAGAAGATGGTGAATTGCAGGCTCAAAAGTGGTGTGAATCCAAACCTCTTTTGATGACCCCGCAATCATGTGCTTATATAGTGTCTAATCCAAGAGCAGTGCGTGGTGGTCCCCTAAGAATTGAGCCTCGTCCCGATCCCAAGGAGGATTCAGTTAATGGAAAAGGAAAGGTAGTTGAAACCTCATCTCAGTCCATAAATTGAATGCATAAAAGCCATGGATGAGAGGAATAGAATGTCGGCCCACAGTACCATAGAGGGCAGAAAGGCCCATGCTGATCTGAGTTTGCATTTGACACAGGAGGATACACGCAGTCTGACAGAGGAATGCAAAGATGAAATAATTGAACGAGATAGTCAGCTCACACTCCTAGTAGTTCAGGACTGATCTGAGTATAAATAGATCAGTTCAATATTTTGTTAAGGTCGTCAACTGGTTGAGCATAGCTCCCTATTTTGTAATATTTTGATGCTAGAACTGTTCTCTGGTTATGTATCAAATTTGAGACTTTCGCATTAATAGAAGTCAGTTTCCTTCATCTCTTTGTTTAAACTTTGCTAAAACACTCAAGCATGGAGGATCTAGTCGAGGGTTGTGGTTATATTGTAATGTAGGTTTGATTACAGTAGTGTTGTGACTAGTTTTAGTCAGCTTCCTTGTTACCTTATTTCCCCTTATGCTGAAAGGCTCGGGCATGGCGGATCCAGTCTAGTTGTTGTAGTTGGATGATGATGTAGGTTTGATTATTATGTTGTTGTGACATATTTCAATGTCTGAAACTTGAGTTCAAGAGTGCTCTCGAGCTTGATTTTTTCTTCACCGAGCTACTTGAAAGCCAGATGCCCATAGCAGTATTGTTCACCTCTCTTACTAAGTCTTCCTTCTTCTCACACTTAAACTCAAATCACTGACTGAAGTTAATGATGACCTCACTTCCCTGTGCTTTTCTTGTCCAATTTCAGTGTTAAAATCATTCTTGTACTGAGTTCCGTCCATTTGACCTCCACTCATAAAACCAACATCCACCAAACATTATGATGGGTATTGGGCTTATCCTCTTGCAATATGAGGGTGACTCTCAGTGCTAACATTCATGGCATTGTTGTCAGGGACAGAAATGAAGAAATATTCCCCAAGGGAATGAAAACTATCAGATCTGATCTTTGATGGTGAACAAAGACCAAACACATTCAGACTGCATATCGTTCACCTGGCGACTCCATGGTTAAAGAATCCAGTGGCGACTCCACAGTTTTAAGAAGTCATATTTTCAGATGGAAGACATTTTGGCTCAGAGGTTCTCCTTTTAATTTCTCTTCTATTCCTGATTTTCCAAATGTTGTTCCTACTATGGATGAGTGGGGTGATTTTTTGCCCATATTTAGAGAACATAGAGATGACAGTCCTGTAGAGAATCTTCTTGAGTATCATGAACTCATGCATCAGTGGGGAATACATCATAAGGATGCATTAATGAAGATGCTCATGTACTCATTAGAAGGAGATGCTCGTAAGTGGTATCAATCCTTGCCCCTGCTAGAATCTCCTCCCTGGAACAGTTTCATGCAACTTTCAATATGCATTGTCAAAAGTTTTATTCCTCTGAGATAATTTGTCATAGTTGTTGTGAGGAGTATACATGAAGTGTCCAGGATATAGTTGATTCTTATGAAGGTTGTGAGAATGAAGGAGATTCCTTGGATGAGGAATCAGTTTTTTCTCTTCCTTGTTCATTTGCATCTGATGAAAGTTGTGTTTGTTGTCTCAGTAAGGAAAGTACAGAAATTGAGTATGTTCTGGAAGATGATATTCTTTGTAGCCATGTCTCTAAAAAGCATAGATATGAGCAGCCTACTTTTGATTGATATGATGATGATGAGATATTGCTTCCTGGGTTAGATCTTGAAAGGCAGCCTGTGTTTAGTAATTCAGAGCAGTTTTCTCTTGTCGGGAAGAGGTTACCTCTCGGCATGTCATTCAAATATCGTCCTTTATTTGATCATTATGGAGACAATGATGAAGATGTTGAAGTGTTTTTTGAAGAGAAAGTAATTATCTTCCAACCTTCTAATTAAAGTGAAAACTTTTACTAAGAGAAGCATGATAAAGATAAAGAGCCATCCATTGATATACATGAGGTGATTTCTTGCCATCAACTAGCAGTTGTTAGCGGAGAAGACAAAGGAGAAGTGGACCAACATCCTACATCATCCTTTCAATCAACTGTGCTTGCCACAAACATTTAGACAGATGTGAGCAACTGTAAAGCAGAGCAGGCTTTTTGTTATCAATCTAGTAGGTTTTATCACCTATTTTATGATCCTGTGGGGGAGTACATGGAATTTCATTTTCTCCATGTATTGAAGCCTCCAAGCTTTATCTTACCTTCAACATTAGGAGGAAATATGAAGAAGGTAATTAGTTTACTGCCACATTTTCATTATCCTTTGTTGACCAGTGATAGAGTAAGAAAAAATTTTGTTAGGAAGTTACGTAGGTGGCTATGGTGGATTTGCTTTCACCTAGAACATTGTAAAAATTCAGTTAGTCTAGGATTGTACATAAATACGATCCTTCTGGAGCATGTGTGTTTTCTTTCTTTCCAAGTAGATAGTGTACATATCATCCTTTGGTCCTCAACAGGATGTTTTTTGAGCTCGACTCCACAACCCAACAACTAAGGCACTAGAACTGCACATTCTCACTAGAACTGCTCACAGAAAGCATGCCATCCCCTGTGGAGCCAAATGTTATCACATATAATTGTCAATAGGTCGTAGGATGACCAAGTCGGTGGTCTGCACAGATATCAGCCTTGAGCACAAAGTGCATCATTCAGAGCAGTCCATTCTGGGCTTGAATCACCAACTAGCAGGTCTGATTTTCAACGGTGGAGATCCCATAAGCAGTTTGGATCAACGACTCTTGGGCGGTCAGGATTTCAAAGTCACGCAAGGATTAATGACTAGGCACAGGAGCCGAAGTCCCGAAGTAAATATGAGACATTAAAGGTTGAGGACAAGCGTTGGCAGATCTCGCACTTCGAAAGATTTAATTCGAAGGATTGTGCGAGCAAGCAGAAGCAAACTCCCAAAGTAAATCTTGGTCGTCCAAATCTAGAGGACACATGGAGGCAGATATCTCACTTCGAGAATTCGACACTTCATAGGATTGTAAGAGTTATGCATTGAAAAGTCTCGAAGAGCCGAATCCCGAACTCCCGAAATAATTGTGGACCTTTGATCTCAAACCAACAAGGACCTTTGATCTTGGCAGCAGCCCCAAAGTCCTAAAGGTCCTGAAGTAAATATTGATCATCCAAATCAAAAGGCCACACATCACCAGATATCTCAGGAATTCGACACTTCAGAGAATTGCGAAAGCAAGCACGATAAAAAGGCCCGAAGCCCGACCTCCCGAAGTAAATTTCAGTTGTGCAAAAAAATAGGACACGCGGTGCCAGATCTCACACTTCAAGAATTCGACACTTCGGATAATTGCGTGAGCAAGCAGGAGAAAAATGCCCGAAGCCCAAACTCCCAAAGTAAATCTCGGTCATTGTTGAGTCTCCATTTTGACACTTCTAATGCCTTATATTACCCTCTATCTGAGCCTATTCTACCTATGCTATGAGTGTATACTTGACTATTTCCTCCATAAATCCACTTAGTGACCTTGTTCATGTGCATAAGGGGTAAATTATGATTAAGGCATGATTTGTTTAGTTTTTCTTGAGTTAATTTGATTWAATGTTTGATTTTGYATGATCCTAATYRTTTGAHTMTTARRMARYWTTGATMYGGTACTTCTTGRGTSACTAMTCTGCGCTATTMCARYAYYTSYYHTGYGCCTAATCYGGTACTCADGAKTRTGAYTGTGTGTATTCCGGTACTAAACAMCTACYTACAGGATTYYGGTACMAACATTCYRGTACTAKATTTTMACCTWGATTTTSCGGGCCGATGACRATGGATCTCAAAATTTKGGGACATGGGTTTTGTCCAGAGMRRTGTTTYCATTCRGAMWCRTGRGMCARAATMTYCAKATCGYACAYGTGTGGACCTCCARCTYARGGGGAAYGATCCATCCTCAATCTTTGCCAATTTTCCAGAAWTTCTAAGATCATGCCCAGATTYGTGGGAACAACATTTCCTTGATTAGATAGTGGTTGTACTCGACCTCCATTGATGGAAAATTGTTTTGATTTGGATTGGATTGTCTAGATCCAAATTTGTAATGTAAAAATCATATAAATTGAGTGATGGCTAAGCCAAAAGGGGGAGAAATTGTTATGTTGTAGATTGGATTTCTGAACATGTTATCTCTGTAAACATACTTGCTGAAGAATTAATATGAAGTTAAATTCATCAATTCTGTGTGTTTTGTAAAGTTTACTGTTATGTAAGTTTCTTTGAGCTTCCTTGTTGGCACGACAAGGGCCCACCGATCCAACCAAGGTAAGCTCCTTTGTAATTATTTTATGAATGTAATTCTATTTGTGTGTGAGTGTTTTACAACAGTGTGTGTGTGGTTGGTCTTTATTTCATTTTCAGAATTTAGCATTGAGTTAATCAATTTGGATTGGTGTGAATAAGCAGGTGTTAGATTGAGTAGACATTTCATTCTCAGATGTTGAAGGTAGCTATTTCATGATTTGAAGTGTGGAACTGATATTTTGAGTTTATGATTGTAGTAGATCTAGTATATCAAGGGACCAAAAGACTTTATATTTCATCTTCATGATCTGCAATAAATTCTTTCAATTATATTGAACACCCCATGTGTTGGTTTGATTGAATTACATGAGGTTGAAGTTGGTTTTGATTTCGAGAATGGTTGGAATTGATTGTTTCAATTGCTATAGGAGACAAGCTTCTCAAATTCATCTCTTTAATTCATGAGCCTGGAATGAATAGACTTGTTTCTCTAGGATAGAATCCTTTGATTGATTGTTTTGCTTGAGAAGTTTGAAGTTGTGTGAAGCATTTGGATATCCTAAAATAGAGTGTTAATTGTTGATTAGTTTAGTTTCTACAAGGGGACAGATGCAAAGTGCATCTCTTTTATTTCATGAACCTTTGAATGGACAGATTCATTACCTGAGAAAAAACCTTTAGATCACATGCTTGTTGGATTATGTTTATGAGTTTTGTTTTCTGATCTTTAAGTTGTGTGAGGAAGATAGATTAAAAAGTTGTAAAACAAAGTATTGGTATTGATTGTTTCTTCCTTATGCTATACTCATCAGACATAGGAACCTATCTGTTATCGGCACATATAGTGCATCAACTCTATTGATTACGAATCCCAAATTGACATTTAAATGAGTGTAAGATATATATTGAACATATTTGTACACCAACAATCATCCAAATCAAGAGGCCACGCAGCACCAGATCCCTCACTTTAGAAATTTGGCACTTCAGATAATTGTAAGAGTTATTCATTGAAAAGGCCCGAAGCCCGAACTCTTGAAGTAATTGTGAGTCATTGATATTCAAAGCAGGAAGGAGAGTCCATCCAAGAGTGGTACGTGGAAACAAAAGCGGGGTTTTCCCAGATCACATATCACGGCCAGATAAACTGCCATGCTCCATTGCGGGGACGCAACATGCTCGAACGATAAAATTCTTGAGCGGTCCCACAATCGAAACCATGGTATAAAAAAATAGCTACGTGGAGGAAGGTGGTAAATTGTGGGCTCAAAAACGGTGTGAATCCAAACCACCTTTGACGGCCCCGCAATCACGTTCTTATATAGTGTCTAATCCAAGAGCAGAGTGTGGAGGTCCCCTAGGCATTGAGCCTCATCACTATCCCGAGGAGGATTCAGTTAATGGAAAAGGATTGGTAGCTTAAACATCATCTCAGTCCATAAATTAAAGGCATAAAATCCATGGCCGAGAGGACTAGACTGTCATCCCGTGGTACCACAGAGGGTAGAAAGGCCCATGATGATCTGAGTTTGCATATGACACGGGAGGATACACGCACAGTCTAATAGAGGAATGCACAGACAAAAGCAATGAACAAGATAGCCAGGTCACACTCCTGGTAGTTGTGG
>ML805478.1:451468-478630 GCA_009831015.1 Picea engelmannii
ACCATAAGCACAAAGTGAAATATCAATAACACATAACACAATAAGTTTTACCGGGAAAGCGTAAAGCTAAAAACCCCACTATCATATATTATGTATATCATGAATCATGAAACAATCTCATACAAAACTCTAATCCAAGAGCTGTCATTACAATACAATCGTCTCACACTATCATACACAAATTAGCAAATACATGCGCCAATTTTCGTGTCCAGACAGCCTGCCTCCTCTGCACAAACTCTGCAATCTGAATTCTCACAATTAATCGAATGAATTCAATTGCCTCATTTTCACATGCTCATAAGCATATCCACTGCATGTGTGAACAAATCACAACTGATAGCCAAACTGTCCCTTTCACCTGTTATCTCAACTGGTGTCCATTGGAATGACATGCATGTATTTAACCATGGTGAATCTTCAGTTGCATGCGAGTTAACTGATTGTGAATTAATGAATAATTAATTCACTGAACTCACACTAATACAACTAAGCTTAACTCACTTAACTACACTTATAATTCTGTTACAATTCCAAATCACTCAGTTATGAATGAGATAATAGATTAATATTTATTGTCTAATTTAATTAAGGGAAAACTAAATTAGACACATGTTTCTTGTTGACTTTTCAACAAATCCTCCACGGGTCAAGGTGTCAGATCGCAAGGAAAAAAGTGTTACAAGGCTTGCATTTACGGAATTCTTTGAAGGTTCATTTAATAGCAACATGAAGCCAACATTAGGCCAAAGGAACAAGGATTAGACATACGTTTCGATCATATATGACACAACAAGACTCCTTCCATGTTGATTTTTTATGAGCCCAGAGAAGGTAATCTCGATGGTTTTTCACATTTAGAGAGTCTAAAAAACACTAAAAGAAGACTCCAGAGTTTTCCTTTTTTCATAACTAATCCAGTCGGTTCGAAAAAGGGTTAAAATTATACCGAAAGGACGTCTCTTCAAAACCATTTTAATGAGTGTGATAGAAACAAGATCACTCAGCTATCTTTCAAATTTTAAGGAGTTCGAAAAGAGATTAACTATGGACTCACAACATTTTTCTAAGTTTAGTATCCTTAGCCTGAAAAAGTATAAAATATAACTTAGGAGAACTCTCCTGGTGAGACATGTCTCCCGAGGCGTACCTTTTTCCCTAATAATCTATTGGCTGGAAAAAAAGTTAAACTTATTCCAAATAGATATTCCTTTTGTACCACTTAATGAGTGTGAAAGGAACATGGTCACTCAACGATATTTTCATATTTAGGGAGTCTAAAAAGAGCTTAACTATGGACTTCGGGGGGGTTCCATTTTTGTAGATAATCTCCAAGGCCCGAAAAAGCAATAAACCAAAACAAAGGAGTGTGGCCCTTTTTCAAAAATTTAGTCCCTCAGGCCCGAAAAAGGGTTAAACTTACGCCTGAGAATACTCTCCTAGTGAACTGAAGCTCCTAGAGCATACCTTTATTCATGAATTAACCTTCCAGACCAAAAAAGGGGTAAACTACTGCTGGAAAAACGTGCCTTCAAATTTTAGTTTTACAAGCCTGAAGGGAAACAAGATTGCTCATAAATCTTTTCAATTTTAGGGAGTCTAAAAAGGGATTAAAGAAAACTCCAAGGGGGATTTTCTTAAGTAATCCAAATGAGACCGAAAAGAATAAATAATCTCTCGTTATATGTTTCTTTCAAAGTGTAAGCGAGCTTGAAAGACAACAAACCATGCTCTTGGGGAGTCCCTTGGGTAAGAGCCAACAAAAATGAAGAATAATGGGGCTTCAACACTAAGTCATGGTGGGACTAAAAGGAATCTCGTGCCTATGAAGTACTTCGTCATGGGAACCAAATGGAAAACAAGGCTCTAACTAGGATTCCCATGGAAGGAAGGCTCTACCAAATAAAGTATGAAACACTGATCAACAAGGAAGGTTAGTCTCGTAATTCACTGGGGTCGATCCTAAGGAGAAATGAACCAGGAAATGGATAATGCAAAAATGCAAGTAGGGAAAAACCTAACCTATATGCTAGTTTCGAGGTCAATACCTGTCAGAACGGATCGATACGATGAAAAAATGTCTCCAAGATCCTGCATATAAGGCCAGTAACACTCATCTAGAACTTAATAAATCCAATATAGATAGAAACTTTGGAAAAATAAGAGGTGCTACTGAATACAAAACTTGAAAACAACAAACCTGAACTTACAATATGGTACAAGGCACCGCATGGCCTTATGACTCATGCATAGTATTGGTTCAGGTAGAGCCTGCTTCTAGGCTCTGACCAAGAGTCTCTTTGATAGTTAACCTGGAAAGTCTACTAAAAGGGAAGACAAAACAAACCATGCTGTAAGTCTTCCCATGGTATAGAAAGCATAGTCATGGCTTCAAGGATAGCCTCATCCGAAGGCAATTCAAAATCCGATAAATCACGCGAATGAGGAGGGTTGATACTCCCAAAGGGAAAAGAAAAATGACCATATTCCATATGACGATGGAGGTTATGGCTAGTATTGGTATAGTCTATCATTGAAGAATCACAAGCAAAAAGGCTTGAGGATATACAAATAGTGAGATAAGACTCAAAAGAAAACTCGAGATCGCTTGGACCAAGAGGGGGAAGCAAGGGATCCCATGCCCCCATTGGATAAACCAATGGATCAATTGTTGAGGCCAAGTCTCAAGAAGGCAAACAAGAGTGAACAAGTTCCTTCTCAGGAGCAATTGAACATCGAGAATAAGACACCACATAATTAATCCATGGCAGGGTAGATTCTACATGAACACTAGGAACATATAAAGGGGCATCATGAACTAACACCGAATTAGGATGGTGATTGTCAGATGTCAGCTGGTCAATAGTGATAACTCTTCCATTATGAGGGAAATGAATCACCTGGAAGAGTGTAGACACCAAAACATTCATAACATATACATAATCATGCTCGAGAAGCATATTGAAATCTGACAAGCCTTGTACCACTATAACATCGACAAGGACAATCTTCCCACCTAACGAGATAGGCAACTGAGGAAGAGTCCCCAAATATTCACTAGGAAGTTTGTCAAAATCCAACAACTCATGCGATGCAGACATAAGCTTGGGAGAACCCAAATATTTCCAAGATGAGGAGGATAAAATACTTGTGGAGGCTCCTTCATGTACAATACATTGGTAAATGTTTTTGAATTAACTTCAACCCTTATTTGAAAGGGTGCAAAAGAAGGAAGACAAGGCTCAACAAGGTCTTTCCAATCAAAGGAAACCATCTTAGAGCTTGGAGGGGGTATGCTTGAAATGAACATAATTCCCCCTTGTTCTGAAAGTATTGAACTAGAAATGATAAAAACATAGTCGGTAGACACATCACTCCCCATCATAAGAGTGGGACCAACCGAATATTGCATCGGCATGACCACTTTGGTAGACTCAACACTCTCCAAGAGAAGAGTGGTATTAGCCGAAGATTGCATTGACGTGACCACTTCCTCAACCACTGGCTGAATAGACTATGAGACAACACAGTCTAAAGGCGCATCACCCCCCAAAAGAGGAGTGGGATCAGCTGAAGATTGCATCAGCATGACCACTTTCTCAACCATTGGTTGAATAGGTTGCGAGACAACATGGTATGAAGGCACATCACCCCCCAAAGGAGGAGTGGGATCAGCTGAAGATTTCATCAGTACAACCACTTCATCAACCAAAGGCTAAATAGACTGTGAGGAAACCTCAGAAGACTCAGAATCAAAAGATCTTGCAGACATGGACCACAATATTTGTGCCTATAGAAGGCTAGGGCATAAATGAGTAAGGTGATATCCCTTGCAAAGCTTACAAGGGAACTTAGGCTTGCGTCCTATCTGTCTAGGTTTCTCAACAAAATCAATGCCCCCATCATGAATAGCAGTGGATGGTTGCACATATCCAACATTATTTGAAGAGGTTGGTGATTGGTCGATAACATGAATCGCAAAGGCTATAGACCTATCACCAGTATGACTAGCAATGAATGGACTTTTTCCCCTAACATGACTTGTAGAGGATGGGTTCTTGTCTTCAACATGAATTGCAAAGGCTACAGACCTATCACCAGTATGACTAGCAATGACTATAATTCCACCCCCTAGCATGACTTACAGAGGCTAGGTGCTTGCCCCCAACATGAATCGCAGAGATTGTTGACAACTCTCCAAAATGACTAGTAGAGGTTGGTTGTTTCCACCCAACATGTCTTGCAGGGGCTGGGTGCTGGTATTCAACATGACTTGCAGAGGTTAACGCCCTATTTCCAACATGACTCGCTGAGGTTGGTGATTTTTTCTTCCTATTCTTCCTATTTCTATTTCATTTAGACTTCTGATTACTAGTAGCTATACATTCACCAGAGAAGGTAGAAGGAGGAGGAGAATACTTTTTTGACAAAGGAACATCAACATGATGCCCATGACATAAGGTGCTTAACTAAGAAGTGTCAAGAGAATTAGGGACATTTGGAATGGTACCCAACCAAACTGGCAATCCCACATTCAAACCAGGAATGTACAACGTGGCCATCAAAGGGACACCAACGTTTCTAAAGAAAGTAAAATAACAAGAATAACCTTGCAAAGGGGTTCCTTGGTTGGTATCGCCAATAATTTTTTCTATGAATATATTATGCACAGGTTCTTCCCTTGCGGGATCGTTAAAGTCCGTAAAAGTCTCACACACTAACTCTAGCGAACCGGTGGTATAAAAAACAATGCCTATAACGAGGCGGCTCCATGTTTCTAAGCGAAAGACTGAAAATTAATCACGACCAATGGAGTGGGAGGTATACCACCTTAGGTCTAAGACCCAAAGAAATGTCTGAATAAATCACTATGGAAAAATAGGTATCACAAAAAACACCACTAAGAAGAAAATCCTAAAAAGATACAAACCAAACAAACCAACCTTCGGAATGCTTCTGACCCAGGGAGATGAAGTCCTGATTTTCCAATGCATTCACAAAGGAAAACGACTGGCCATGAGAAATAATTACTCATACCTCTGACCGACAATCCCTTCGAGTGTCACCCAGAGAGTACATAGTCTGCCTCAGGTACCACGATACACCCCTCGCAGTCACATGTGTGCCAACCTATATAATGAAAAATAGGCCACCAACTTGTAATCAACAACTAGAGGGGTACATTCGGTAGTCGGATGAGCATATGGGTAGGTTAACTAAGTTTGAAGGTCCTCCCGAGGCCTGAAACACAAGAGGGCCAGAATCACTCTTAGAGTACCTTGGACGGATCCAAGTGTCTCATAGTTCTGACACAAGTCAGGCTAGTAACGCTAAGGATTAACCCCCAATACACACTCTCCCAAATGATTTGTCGGGATCAGGAGTGGATATCTTCGTCACCGTCCTCCATGCAGCCTCGTGTTTGAATCCTGTGTGAGAGGAGCTTCCCAGATTGAGTAATTACAAGGTGGATTTTTTAGACCCTAGCACATACGCCTAAGTTAATTTTTGGCTGGCCTCAGAGAGTTTACCTCTCCACACCTAATCCAAGGCCCTAGCCTAAGCTATTTTTGAACCCTAGAAAAAGTGTTACTAATATATTTTAGATTAGAACATTCATTTTAGGGGCTTTTCTTACTCAAGGAAGGAAAGGGCAAATTCTATTGCTTGAGACTCTTGTGAAAAAAAAAAAAAATTATGACATTGACAAAGAAGACTTTACACTAATTCTACAAATGAAAAAGATTTTCAAGCAAAAAGCATGAACAATCCTTCAAACATAAAAATGCAATATTTTCTCCATTCAATGCAAAATGCACAATGCAACTTTCGAGTGAAACAAGAGAGAAAATGAAAGGATTTTCTTTCTTATTTTTTCTTTTGAAGTGATTTCAATATGAGAAGAAAACATATCACTATGCTAATTTCTTTTTCTTTTTCAAATGACAATGCAAATAAAGAAAGAGACCCAACTAGAATAAAAAAACTAGGTTTTCTTTTTACATTTTCTTTCAATAAAAGAAAAATTAACAAAAGGTGTTAAAAGAAACTGCAGAATACACGATTCATGCCCCCCCCCATGGGAATTGTTTTTTAAAGATGCAACTCATTTTTTTTAAAATTTAAGATAAAAATAAAAAAAAAATTCTTGGAAACACATAGAGACAAGAGGATTTTTTTTTTTTTTAATTCATAAACAATTTGAGTCTGCAAACTGTCTCAACCCCAAACAACAAAATCTTCTGGGACATAGGAAGACCTAGGAATAACAATTTTCCTGTAGGAAAAGGAAAACATTTTGAAAAAAATCTCCAAAACAACAGAGACGCGTGTTGTGCATGACCATTTTGCGTATGTACGCGTCCTGTATATAATGCAGACCCCGCATGTATGAATGTTGTATGGAGAAAAAGACACATACACCTTTGTAAATTTTCAAAAAAATAAAAAGTTTGGACAAACAACTTGGGAAAGTGACGCAACCCCTCCTCAACCCGCGGGTCGGAAGGTCACGTGCACAGGATCTTTCCCCTTACGCTGGCCCAAAGAGCTCTCGGAAATGGCTCCTCTATTTCCCTTTCGGGAAATCTTCTCCCACAATCAACTTCAAGAATTTCCCCCCTTCAACTTCGGGAGATCGGACTTCGCACTTCCGCGAATTCGGTGGTCAAGCATCTTGTCTCTCAATCTCCGAAACCCAAAGACAGTCGACACTTGACCCTTTCTCCTTGCTAGTTCATATTTCTCCTTATCGCGATTTCGAGAGTTGAAATGTCGAGCAACTTGTCTCCTCGACCCCCGAAACCCGATTTACTGAAACGCCGATGCGCTCACAAGGTTGACCTTTCAACACCCCTTTACTCCGTCAGGACTTCGAACTTCACAATTTCACGAATCCTGATGCAAGGATTCCGGAACTTCACTCCATGAAACCCCGAAATGGTCAACGTAATTGACTTCCTTGTCGAGAGTGCGCCACCTGTCCACTCTGCTGTCTTTTGTGGCCCACACAATCCTCTCGTCCCTTTGGGACTTCTCGTTTCATGATTTTGCGAGTCCTGTTGCAAAGATTACGGGACTTCAATCTTCGAAACCCCGAAAATAGAAATCCACGTGTAAATCCAACGGCCCTTGTCGGCTTGGATCTACAGTTCTGCCTCTCATGAGCTTGAACCTTTGGGAATACTCGTCGTAACTCCCCTGCTCGTCCGTGAGATCTGACGGCTCACGGGACTTCGTGAATTCTCCATAGAGAATTCCGACCGTCTGTCTCTTCCCTTGAGAACTTGTCCTCCTACAGTCCGACGTCACTACGCCTTCCTTCCAATTTTCAAGGTGCTTGGCCTCTTGCCTTCCTTCGACCCCTTCGAAGGTTCAAATCCTTCTGAGATTTCCCACAACTTCGAGTCTTTCAGAAAACTCATGTTCGCACTCCTTGCGGAAAACCTTCAAACACTTCCAAGTGTTGAATTCCTTTCGACTCTACGCACACCCGCAACAACAGCCTCTCAATGCTTCACTCAGGTCCGCAAATCTGAGACTTTACTCGGCCTGCACACTCCTTGCATGGCTCCAGTGCCTGACTGCACTTCTTGTGTGAATGAGAACAAAATCTACCCTATCTGAGATTTCAGAGACAAACCTCTGAACCCTTTGTCAACGCATTCCTTGCGGACAATTCAACTACACCCCTTGTAGGAACTCTTGCTCAGATAGAGAAACAATTGAAACTCATTTCCCTTACTCTCTCTCTCTCTCACACAGATTTCAGACATTCAACAAGAAATCATTCATACATAACATAAAAGTAATTGCATGACAGAAAGAGTAAAACATTCATGAGCATAACATTCAAAGATGCATACACAGAGAATATTTGAACACCATGAGTCTGAATCAAAACCTTCTTTGTATTAATACAGAACTTCTGTACATGGAATTCTCACTACAACTCTTTGCTTCTCTTTTATTCTCTCAATTGGCATAATCTCATGCTTTTACAATACACAATGAGGGTGTCTATATCCCGTTTCCCTCTTGCGCTCTAAAACTGTCTAATCTAACAGTCAATTCTATCTACTTTCATTAACTACTATAAATGCCTTCTACCTACTAAGGACGAGAGAGGATCGCTCAAGGTCCTTTTACATTTTACAAGTGCGCTCCTTCTTAATTATCTCATTTAAGATTGGCGCATTAACTTCAATATAATTTCAAAATTTGTGCTGGGCGCTTTTCCAGCTGTCTTTTACCTCCACGCTGGCTCGCTTGAGATGCTCCTGCATCATACTCCCTTGCTTGAAAATTTTCATGGGCTCCTATCCATGAGCTCACGCACTGTCTATCCATGCTTCTGGATCTCCGCTTCATTCTCCCAACTGACATCTTCAATTGGATGGCCCTTCCACTTGACCAAATATTCAAAGTATTTCTTTCGCCTGGTCCTCTTGCTGACCCTTTTGTCCAGTATGCGCTCCATCTGCGGCTTTTCTGCAACTGACATCTGTTTTGTCCACTGGATCACTGGTTATTCATCTTCCGTCCCTGTTTCCTTAGCTTTATATGGGTACAAATCTGAGATATTGAATATCGGAGAAATTCTGATCCCATCGAGTAATTCAATCTCGTAAGCATTTGCCCCAAATTTCTTCAAGACCTTACATGGTCCGATTTTCTTCATCTTCAGTTTATTATATGTTCCTCTCGGGAACCTTTCCTTTCTCAAATGTGCCAGAATAAAGTCACTAACCTCAAATTGAAGTTGTCTCCTGTGTTGATTTGCTCTGCGCTTATATTCCTGGCTCAAATTATGCAATCGCTCCTTCACTTGGCTGTGAAGTTCCTTCATCGCCTCTGCAAAATATTCTGCACTAGCGCTCCTAGTCGCAATCTGTTCTGAATCTCTCAATTCAGAAATTCCTATCAGCTGCATGCCATAGACAATCTGAAATGGACTCTGTCATGTGCTTCTGTTAACTGAGTTTTTATAAGCAAATTCCTCCTGTGGTAATATGTTGTCCCATTGGCTGTGGTGTTCTGTCACCAGGCTTCTCAGCAATTCTCCCAGACTTCTATTCACCACTTATGTTTGTTCATCTATCTGAGGATGATAAGATGAACTAAATGACAAGTTAGTTCCCAGCTTCTTCCATAAGGTCCTCCAAAAGTGTCCTATGAACTTAGTGTCTCGATCCGAAACTATGCTCCTTGGTAATCCATGAAGTCGAATGACTTCTTTGAAAAATAGATTCACAATGTGAGTTGCGTCACTGGTTTTCTGACATGGAATGAAGTGTGCCATCTTGGAAAATTTATCCACCACCAAAAATATTGAGTCAAATCCTCTTTGTGTTCTTGGCAACCCCAATATGAAATCCATGCTGATTGCATCCCATGGCCTCTCAGGTATTGGCAATGGTTGATAAAACCCTGCATTTTGTTTCCTTCCCTTCAAATGCTGGCAAATTCTGCATCTGTCCACGAATCTCTTAACGTCTGCTCGTATTCCCGGCCAAAAGTATGACTCATTCAATTTTTCGAACGTCTTGTCGTGACCAAAGTGTCCTGCCAATCCTCCACTATGTTTCTCCTTCAGCAAATTCTCCCTCATGGAGCATTTTGGAATACAAAGCTGATTACCTTTAAACAATAATCCTTCCTGGATCATGTATTCTGTCCATTGGATTCTACCTTTGAGAATTGGCTTCTCAGTTGCTTCATATGCCTCCTTAAAATCTGTGTCATCCCTGTACATGTCCCTGAGATCATCAAAACCTAATGTTTTGACTTTGAACTCCTGCAATAGAAAACACTTCCTGCTCAAAGCATCAACAACCTTGTTAGCAGTACCAGAAATATGTTTAATCACAAAAGTGAAATTTTGCATATACTCAACCCATTTAACATGTCTTTGATTCAACTTCTCCTATTGAGTCACAAATTGCAGTGCATGATTGTCACTATATAAGACAAACTCCTTTGGGATCAAGTAATGTCTCCATTTCTTCAATGCCTGAATGATAGCATAAAACTCCTTGTCATAAGTGGAGTATTTGACTTTCACTTCATTCAGCTTCTCGCTGAAGTATGCTATCAGCCTGTCTTCCTGACTCAAGACTACCCCTATTGCAAATCCACTTGCATCGCATTTCACTTGAAATGTATTTTGAACCGGCAACACCAAAATTGGTTGTTCCGTGATCTTCCTCTTCAACAAATTAAAACTCTTTTCAACTTCTTCTGTCCAGTGAAAATATTTATGTCTTTTCTTCACTGTATCCATTATTGGTGCACTAATTCCACTGAAATTTCTAATGAATTTTCGGTAGAAACTAGCCAATCCATGAAAACTTCTCACCTCAAAGATATTCTTCGGTGATGGCCAATTCTTGATCACTTCCACTTTATCCGGATCCATCCTCAATTTATCTGCAGAAATAACAAACCCCAGATAAATGAGCTCTGTCTTCATGAATGAGGATTTATTCATGTTATCAACAACTTCTCCTGTTGTAACTTCTACATGAATGTAGCCAAATGTTTTAGATGCTCTGCCACTGTTTTACTGAAAATCAGTATGTCATCTAGATACACAATGACAAATTTTCCAATGAACTCCCTCAGGACTTCGTTCATCAACCTCATGAAAGTACTTGGCGCGTTTTTTAAGACAAATGACATAACAAGCCATTCATACAACCCTTCATTGGTTTTGAATGTTGTCTTCCACTCATCACCTTCTCTCATGCGGATTTGATAATAACCACTTTTCAAATCAATCTTTGAAAAATACTTTGCTCCATTCAAGCAATCCATCAGATCATCCATCCTTGGTAATGGAAATCTGTACTTGATGGTTATCTTGTTGATCACCCTAGAGTCAGTACACATCCTCCAGCCTCCGTCTTTCTTCGGACTGAGTACTGTCGGAACAACACATGGACTCAAGCTTTCCCTGACCAATCCTTTGTCCAACAAATCCTAGACTTGTCTTTTGACCTCTCCATTCTCCTGCGGCGTCAATCTGTATGCGGCTTTGTTTGGCAAACTGGCTCCTAGTATGAGATCAATATGATGACTCACACTTCTGATTGGTGGCAATGAACGACGTAGCTCGTCCACTACTATGTCAGCGAACTCTTCCAGTAGTTCCTGAATCTCTTCTGGTAAATCATTTACCCTTGTGCTGGTCAAAACAATCTTTGGTTTCCTGACCACAATAAATTGCAGTTCTTCATTCTTCTTGACCTCTGTAAGAAGTTCCTTCCCACTCATGAGAAGTACGGTGTTACTTACTTCAGGTTTTACCTCCTTATCTTTGATTGGAAGCAACATTTGAGTCCTCCCATTCTTCTCTAGGGTGTATGTGTTCATTCTCCCATCATGAATCACATTCCTGTCATATTGCCATGGTCTTCCCAACAATAGATGACAAACATCCATAGGAATAACATCACATAATATCTTATCATTATATCCTCCTATATTAAATTCAACTAAACACTGTTTAGTGACAGTTACCTGATGTCCTTTTTGTAGCCACGAAACTCTGTATGGGCTTGGATGATCAATCGTCTCCAGCTCCAACTTCTCTACCATCTCTATTGAAACGAGATTATCCATGCTACCACTGTCCACAATAACCTTGCATACTTTGTCTTTGGTCTTGCAAGCAGTCCGGAAAAGTCTGTTTCTTTGGACTGAACTCTCCACCTCCTTCTCTGGTGTCAAAAGAGATTTTCGCATCATCAGTGATCTTCTGCCTTCAGCATCTTCTGCCTCAACATCCCGCCTATGTGCTTCAGCGATGTGAGTCTCACTTCCTTCTTTCTTTTTATCAAGACACTCGTAAGACTTGTGTCCAGTCTTTCCAGATGTGAAGCATGTTATCACTCCACCTCTTCCTCTTCCTCTACCTCTAGTACGAGGAAACATGTTATTATCAACATAATATCCTCTCTGTTCGGTATGTTTCCCTCTCTGTTCAGCATATTTCCCTTGCTGTGAGGTTCCACCTCTCTCAGTTCGAGTCTGAGGTTTCTTCCAGTCCTCCTTGGGTTTCTGGTTTTTATCCTGGGCAACTAATTTGCATCTGGGTTGACTTCTTCCTCGCCCTTTTTGACCCTGCTTTCGGCTCATCTTCTCTTCAGCTTTTAGAGCCATCTGATAAGCATCTTCCACTGTTCGGATGGTTACCATGCTCATCTCATCCTGAATGTCGTATCTCAAGCCATTCATGTATCTAGCAACCTTTTCATCATCGCTTTCCCGATGACCTTCCCTGATGTTCAGCCTGTAGAATTCTTTAGTGTATTCTTTCACTGTCATCAACTTCTGTCTCAAGTTTTGCATTCTTCGAAACAGAGTGATCTGGTAATCTCTGGGGATGAATTTCGCCTTCATCTTTGCGATCGTCCTGTCCCAACTCTTGATCTTATGCTTGCCTTTGCATCGTTTGTCAGCTTGTAGTTCATCCCACCACAATGCTGCATGTCCCTTTAACCTCGTGACAACATGTTTGACCTTCTTGTCCTCTTCGACATCTTCATAGTCAAAATATGTGTCCAGAGCTCTAATCCAGTCTAAAAGCTCCTCTGCATCTAGATTTCCCTCATAAACTAGAATGTCCATTTTTCCTTTGCACACATTCTTGCAATAGCTCTAATCAAACGTTCGTTTGCTGCATTTTTGGCTACAACTTCTTCCCCTTCGTGTTCAGCCTCAATTTCACTTTCAGAATCACTAAGATCCCCAACACCGACTGTACACATCTGTGCTGTCTCCATGTCTTCGAGTCTAGCACGTAAATCATGCATCTCTCTCTCCATGGCTGGATCAGGCATCTGCCTACCACTTCTTCTCAGTATTTCTCTGTCCTCTGACTGATCGGGTGTTTGTCTGTCCCTTCTCCTTGGAAGCATGGTGAATTCTCTTTTTCCCTGCTACAGAAAGCAAAGAAAATTTTCTGAGCTCTGATACCAAACCTGACGCAACCCCTCCTCAACCCGCGGGTCAGAAGGTCACGTGCACAGGATCTTTCCCCTTACGCTGGCCCGAAGAGCTCTCAGAAATGGCTCCTCTATTTCCCTTTCGGGAAATCTGCACCCACAATCAACTTCAAGAATTTTCCCCCTTGTACTTCAGGAGATCAGACTTCGCACTTCCGCGAATTCGGTGGTCAAGCGTCTTGTCTCTCAATCTTCGAAACTCGAAGATAGTCGACACTTGACCCTTTCTCCTTGCTAGTTCGGATTTCTCCTTATCGCGATTTTGGGAGTTGCAATGTCGAGCAACTTGTCTCCTCGACCCTCGAAACCTAATTTACCAAAACGCCGATGCGCTCGCAAGGTTGACCTTTCAACACCCCTTTACTCCATCGGGACTTTGGACTTCGTGATTTCGCGAATCCTGATGCAAGGATTTCGAAACTTCACTCCATGAAAACCCGAAATGGTCAACGGAATTGACTTCCTCATCGGGAGTGCGCCACCTGTCCACTTTGCTGTCTTTTGTGGCCCACACGATCCTCTCATCCCTTCGGGACTTCACGTTTCATGATTTCGTGTGTCCTGTTGCAAAGATTACGTGACTTCAATCTTCGAAACTTCGAAAATAGAAATCCACGTGTAAATCTAATGGCCCTTGTTGGCTTGGATCTATGGTTCTGCCTCTCCTGAGCTTGAACCTTTGGGAATACTCGCCGTAATTCCCCTGCTCTTCCATGAGATCTGACGGCTCACGGGACTTCGCAAATCCTCCACAGAGAATTCCGATCGTCTGTCTCTTCCCTTGAGAACTTGTCCTCCTGCAGTCCGAGGTCACTATGCCTTCCTTCCAATTTTCAAGGTGCTTGGCCTCTTGCCTTCCTTCGACCCCTTCGAAGGTTCAAATCCTTCTGATCTTTCCCACGACTTCGAGTCTTTTAGAAAACTCCTGCTCGCACTCCTTGCGGCAAACCTTCAAAGTGTTGAATTCCTTTCGACTCTGCGCACACCCGCAACAACAGTCTCTCAATGCTTCACTCAGGTCCACAACTCTGAGACTTTACTCGGCCTGTGCACTCCTTGCACGGCTCAAGTTCCTGACTGCACTTCTTGTGTGAATGAGAACAAAATCTACCCTATCTGAGCTTTCAGAGACAAACCTCTGAACCCTTTGTCAACGCACTCCTTGCGGACAATTCAACTGCACCCCTTGCATGAACTCTTTCTCAGATAGAGAAACAATTGAAACTCATTTCCCTTACTCTCTCTCTCTCTCACACAAATTTCAGACATTCAACAAGAAATCATTCATACATAGCATAAAATAAATTGTATGACAGAAAGAGTAAAACATTCATGAGCATAACATTCAAAGATGCATACACAGAGAATATTTGAACACCATGAGTCTGAATCAAAACCTTCTTTGTATTAATCCAGAACTTCAATACATGGAATTCTCACTACAGCTCTCTGCTTCTCTTCTATGCTCTCAATTGGCATAATCTCATGCTTTTACAATACACAATGAGGGTGTCTATATCCCTTTTCCCTCTTGCGCTCTAAAACTGTCTAATCTAACATTCAATTCTATCTACTTTCATTAACTACTATAAATGCCTTCTACCTACTAAGGACGAGAGCAGATCGCTCAAGGTCCTTTTACATTTTACAAGTGCGCTCCTTCTTAATTATCTCATTTAAGATTGGCGCATTAACTTCAAGATAATTTGAAAATTTGTGCTGGGCGTTTTTCTAGCTGTCTTTTGCCTCCGCGCTGGCTCGCTTGAGATGCTCCTGCATTAGAAAGGGAAGCTTGGAGGCACCTAAAAGGTGACCAGAGACCCAACTGACTCAGAACAATCAGAAAACTCAGAAAGAAACTAAAAATAAAATCTAACCAAGATCTCCCACTAAGACCCTAGAGAGACTCCCCAATGGAGTCACCAATTCTGATACGGGAAACCCCCCCCTATAATGGGTCTAGGTACAGGCAGAGCAATGACATCCCTTAAAAGACGGTTCTACCCTTAATCTATCCTAAAACTGTATAAACAAAATGATGAGAGAGAGGAAATATGGTCAATGGGTGCACCTTTAGTCCTTGCGGTTGGCATAGACCTCTTTCGTTTGTTGCATCCTCTTAGATTGTGGATCTCCTCCCAAAGCTGGCCTGCAAAAGCTTAGGAACACAATGATACAACACATGCAATATCTACTGATCACTTTCAAATTTTAGATATAGATATAAGTGAATGAATCAATTAAATCATACAAACATAATATTTTGGGACAAGGACAAACTCTTTTATTAAATTTCAAGACAAAAGATTACAACCTTTGTCGGCAACCACTCCACGAACTAGGTCTGGGCTCCTCTATTGTGGCTCCAAGTGCATCAATCCCATGTTAAATTTTTGCAACCAAATTATCACCAAGGGAAGGAGGAAGGGTTTGCTTAAGGAGAAAGGCTAGAGGGAAAGGCTGGAGGGAAAGGCTGAGGCTAAAACTTAGAAAGGGATGCAAAACTTGGGCTAAGTGAGGGAAGGGATTTTGGCAGGGTTTTCTTATTCTCTTGCTTTTTGTTCTAAATGAGACCCCAAGACCTCTTTTTGTATGAGAAAAATATGGTTATTCACTTTGGGGACGGGCTACAAGGGGTAAAATGGTTAGGAAACCTTCCATAGCCTGTAAAATCCACCGAATTCTGCACAATTTTATATGTTTTTCAACTTTTGGAGGTAAATGAAAGCTATCTATCATGCAACACGCATATTTACGTGGGATAAATAGCGTGCAACACACGTGTATACACATGATATTAGTTCAGCAAGGCACGTACATACTGCAAAAAATGGTTTTTTAAGAGGAAGCCTCAACAATGTTTTGGAAAAGTATGCAAAGGGAAGGCCTAATGTCTTGTATGCACAGATAAATAATTTTGGACTATAACACCTCCCAAGGGTAACATTCTGTTCCTGATCATACTTAACACCTTCCATCTTGAAGCCTTTTCACATATCCTAAACTTCGACTATGGTCCATTCTCTCATGCGAAGAAGGGGTTAAAGGCCCAAAGGATGATGCAGTCGCTCTATGTATATGTTATTGATAAATTATAAAGGCCACCATAAAAGACTTAGGATAGCTTGAGCTCTACCCCCTCTAATGGTAATTACCCCTGTCCGGATACAAATGAATGCACCAATTATAAAGGACTACTGCCTAGTAAAAAGGTAAATGAATGAATCTTGAAACCTTATAAAGGGGAGTTGCAAATGATAACTGGGTATCAAAAGGAAAATAAGGGGTTTAGAATGAAAAAATTACAGAGGAAAGGGTATCTCAAGTAAGTAGTTTCTGTCTCTACAAAGGTGCTCATAGAAATTGATTCCATAAGCCACAAAGTAAGCCTAATACCACATCACACCCACACTTACTCTTGATGGGTTTTTACTTTCCCTTGTCACTCTCAGGACCTATCCCTTATACCTGGGTTATTTTATTTCCTGTCTCGGTGGCACAACTAATAGGTTTGGATGAAGACCCTCCCATAATAAAAACTTGGTAACTCACACGGGGTCCTATCCGGTGTGATGCTTGAACGTGATACTAGGTGAATCATTTTACATGGATTATGTCTTAAGTTGCAACTTACTTTACATGTCTGTTGACTGATCAAAATTCCCTATTAAATCAGATGAGGGAAAATGCCCGATGGTAGGTCCCAATTAGACCCACTCTCATTTGGGATAGCACTTCCGACCAGATTTTGGCCTGGTTACTATTCTAACTGATAAATTGACTAATATGAATATGAGAACTGAAGGTTCTCGGATGAATTAAAAATAACAACCTTAACTAACTATCCCTAACACTGAGATTAATGAATTAATGTTCTAATATGCAGGGACTAATATATTCTAATCTAACTTATCCTGATCAGGAGAAGTCTAAGAAATAAGTACAATGGAAGATGATATTACTTGTACAAAAAAAAATCATATAACAAGGAATATTAAAAACTAACGAAGTGATCAATTACAATCAATAAAATTGATTAGTAAACCGAATCACCAGGTTGTTGTACTTGACATAAAAGAGAGATAATATCAACTGTAAAAAAAATAATGTTAACCTATAAGTAATTCATAGATCAACATTCAAAAACTGCATAAACATATATGCATAAAATTGAATAATCATTTTCATACACATAATTTCCATCATCTTTGTAAATGTCTCTTTTTCTTTCATTCATTCAACAATAATAGTACATGTTGTCTTACAAAAAGAAACAAAAACCCTGTTTCTTTTACATTCATCCCATTTATAGAATTCCAATGGGATTACTACATATTCCTTATATTCTGAACGGTCGGGATCCTAAAGTGACACTTCAGTTTCATTTCTTGATTGAGACATTGATATGATTACATTGAAATAATTGTTCTGCAACATTTTGGTTACAATGTGGTCCTCAAGAGGGCCCTTACAGTCATGATTTTGGGTCTATGAACACCTTCCATATGTTGAAGTCTTTGAGTATGGAATCCACTCGATTGAGCCACGTTCTTTCCAGTTCTGCTTTGCGTTTGCACATGGGGATGATGACCTTTGTCCTTAATCTTTGCTCAACACGTTGCACATAATCTTTTGTGAGGGTAATTATTCTGGATGGATGAATTATTCTTGTTTCTATAACCTTCGCATCGATTTCTCTAATTTCTTTGATGGATTTATGGCTGAGATTTCTTTTGATTTCCACGTCTTCGACAATCATTTGAATTGATGAAGCTTTGTTGATATCCCTCAGGGGGTCCATTCCAAATAGCAAGAGAATGTTGTCGATTGATCTCCATACTTTTGTACTTGATGCAATGATATGATCTTGGGTCTTTAAGACATCTGCTATGGTTTCCATTCCTGCATCTAGGAGTCAGAAATATCAGATCCTTTGTTCATATGAGTACATTGGTAGGGTCTTTGGGATTGATGAATCCTTCAGTGAGTCCTGCCACTTTATGATTTTTTTTCGAGCTTCTAGTGCTTCCTGGTATTTCTCATGCATCATCTTCACTTGTGCATTTAACTTTTCTTGTTCACACCTGATCATCAGATTTTTTTCAATTCCACCAAACAACTTCTTATGTGTGTCCCGAAGCTCTTCATTTTTTTCAATGGTATTTTTTTTTATGGTTTCAAGAGAAGTTGTTTGGTTTCGGCTCTCTTCTACATATTTCCTCAAGACATTGTTTTCTAGCTATATCCTCCTGATTTCACTTGCTCCTCTTTCATTGAAAGTTCTCAATTCGGCCAATTCTCCTTTGAGCTTAGTTACCTCCTAGTCTTGTGAGGTCTTAATATTTTTCATCTCACTTGCATGGGCCTTTTGGGTGAGTGAGGTTGATTCGCTAAATTTAGCACGTAGATCTTTCTCTTGTGCCTGGAATCCCCTGTCCATATCCTCTTCATGGATTTGCTTGGTTTGTTGGATTTCCTTCCTATGCTCACTAGCCATCGCTTCTTTGATAGTCTCCAAGGTTGTTTCCAATTCTTCAACCTTGGAATTTGTAGCGTCAAGTGCCACTGGGAATTCATGGACTGATACTATGTTTACACTAGCAAAGGCACTGAGAGATGAGGTTGATTATAAGGCATTATCCTTCACATCAAGTCCAAATTTCCATTTGATGTTTCTTTTAGGGTCTCCTTGGCTCTCGTTGACTTTTCCCCTTTTCCTTTTATGAGTACTTTCTCGATGGCTCATGTTTTGTTGTTGTAATAGTAATCCACAACAATGACTATTTCTCCTTCAAAGCCAAGTCCTTTAGAGGTGAGTGATAGGATCCTTGGAATAGAAGCTAAGGGGGTGCATTGTTCTATCATGGTGTTGATTAGGTTGGTTGCATGGTTTATAGTGATAATGGCATCAGTTCATGCTAGAATGTTGTCTTAGACCTTAGGGTAGGCAATCTTATCTTTTTCATTTTTTTCATGGTCCTTTCCCAGTGCAACTGATGTGGATTTCCCTCTGTTTGTTGCTTCCCCTTTCCGTGTGTTGAATTTATGTGATGGGGGTTCTTTGCCTCGAATTTTCTATAGTGCAACGTGTTTCTCTTCAGCTTCCTTCTTCTTCACTTGTTGGTATCTTTCCTCAGCTTCTTCGGCTTTTGTCGCCAACTCGTCTTCTTTATCCACTCAATTTTGTTCTTCTTCACTTAGCCTTGCATTGTCTTTGTGGAGGAGGGATAAAAAATGTTCAAGTCTCAATGTTCTTTCCTACTCTTCATCTTTCCTTAATTTTTTTCGAGCCACATCGATGGTGAGCCTTTCTACCACTTCTTTGAAACTTAGCGCACCTCAAAAACCATCTTCTGGGAATCAGGCCTCATGCATGGTCTATGGTGCCAACTTGTGGACTTCATATGCTCATACACCACATTTTGGGGGTCAAGTGATTTGGGCTCCTCGAAATAGAGGCACAACTCCTTGAGCATTTCTGCTTCCTTTTTGGCTTTCTTCTTTTTAATCATAGAGTATGACCCGATCTGGATGGGGAAATTTGGCTAGTACCTTTTATTCTTTTTTGAAAGGTAGGTGGTGGCCCCATTTTCCACAGTATGGTATGAAACCTCCCTGACCAATAGCTTATCAGGCACATACTTGGGCAACAAATGTGGCACTCTTGTGGCCCCGTAGATCCAGATGTAAGTGTAGTACTTCTTCATGTACCAATCCCCGACCTCTTTCAAACCTTTGAAAGCCCTAGGAGAGATTTTGTGTGGGAAGAGACTGAAGATGGCCCTATGCAAGGGAGCGAGGTCATAATCACATATGCCATAAAAATATTTTTTGCAGTTGGCTTCCCATAGTTGTGAACAATACAAATGTATCAAGCCCTTTTTCGAGTTCCATGCCCAGTTAAATGTGGGGAATGAGTTGGTTTCACATATAATGTCTATAAGGTAGGAATACATGTAGAAACCATGTTTTTTCATACCTTTGGGATATTGGCTTCACCTTGCGATGCTGAAAGAGAGGATGCTCACCCAATTGAAATATTGGCCCTTCTAGGCTACCATGTACGCAATGGGAAACCACTCCATCCTGAAATGAGTGTTTCTCTCCTCACCATAGATTCTTAAAATCATGGTGTTTAGCACCCTATAAGGGATCTTGAGGTATCATGTAGGGACATGCCTTTCACCCTTTTCACTGGCCATTATTCATCATAGAACTAGTCTTCCATCGGGGTCTCGAAGTCTTCATGTTCCACCCCGAATTGTTCCAGAAAAGACTCATTCAACACCATGATAGGCTTTAGGGTTTTATATCTAGCCCAGATAACTTATTATTTGAGAGAAGTGATGGGGAGACCTGAAGTGTTGAGTATCAACCCTATATATTTCTACAGATACACAAAACACCATTTGTCTCCGTCGTTGTAAGGAAACAACTCTGGGCGAGCGGCTAGTATATGTATCCCGATCTTCCAGATATTCATGTATGCATCAATGTATGGATCATTGGACAAGAACATTTCATTCTCGACCATGCCCATAATATCAGCGTAGGTAAGCTAGTTCTCCATCCCCTCATGGATATTGGTGTCATAAATGTTATATGACTCAGGGATTGAAGTTGGAACAAGTGTTCCAGAAGTCTAATTTTTTCCCTTTCTAGTGATCATCCTGGACATTTCGTCACCTACACAAACAAAAAATCAACAGTTAATAGATTAGTTTCAGGGGTATAAATACTAGTATTTTAATTATTAGTAGCATACTCACTTAGAAACCGTGCACAACAATTAATCAGACTGAGATAGTAGAAAATTGCAGACACAGTCGTTGTTTTACTTAGTGAGAAAGTGAAAAGAAACTTGAGTCTTGGTGCTTTTTAAAAATGTTTCACAGATTTCCTTCAAACCCAAGCATAATTAATGAGTAAGGTGTGATACAACTTAGAACAGGTCATGGTAGTACATAATAGAGCAAGTGTATTCATGGGTGTTCGATGGTTATAATCGTTAAGGTGTGAGATAATTTGAAAGATTGGGATAGCCAAATAGCCATTGCCATCGGTGGTTGATGTCGATGAATGGTGTGGATACAGGCAAGGGAGAACCTTCAACGACGAAAATTCAAGATTTGGCTACATAAGCTTAATTACTGAGTTTAAGCTTGAAAGGAGATTCCTTTTAACGTTCATTTATCTGACCGTTGGGTGATAATCCTATCTTTATTAATGTTGATGAGATGTCAAGATAGCCATAGCGACTTGTTACTTTGACAAGTGTGAGATCAATGACGCCGAGGTAATCATTAGAGAGTAGAGGAAATGTTGTTGTCGATGGAGAGTGTAGGTAGGTAAGAGTTCACTAAGAATCTTCCGATGATGAAAAGCTTTCACCGTAGAGTGTTAGCTAATGTTAACTTGCCAAGTGTAAGGGAGAGAAAAATGTATGTATTGGTTGGTTTGTGGGACCAATGCAAAAGAAAATAATGAGGTGTACTTCAGAAAACGTTCGATGATGCCAGTTGGGCTATGACTAGGAGAGAGGAAGGGCACGTCGTCGTCGGTGGATATGGGCAAGCTCGTGAGGGTGATGGGGCACAATTAATCTCTGACGATGACGTTATTAAGTGTCGTCATCAGAGAAATGTGAATATGGGGACGTGAGCATGTTTGGTACAGGCTCGATGATCAAAAATGTCGAGTATTTCCTTATGAAAAATAATAGGGTGCCCCCCTACAAGACCAAAATTTTAGGTGGGGGAGTGTTGTGTCATCACAACAAATGGAGACTTATTGGGAAGAACCAATTATCTCTGAGCTCAAATAAAATGACTTAAACCATATTAATGGGGTTGTTTCCTTTAAATATCTCTCGCAGTTTACAGATTGAGGACCCCACACCAATCAACATGAGAATAACTTAGAGGAAAATCCTATTATCAAGGATCTTTTGCATAATTCTAGTGAGTGTTAATGCAAATTTATTTAGTACAACCATAGTAAAACATGGGAGTTATCCAACAAAAAAATGATTACCGACCGATATGGACCTAAGTGTTTTCCTCATCTCTTTTTCTCGGCATTGCTTCATTACCAATGACCATCCATAGCCCCGACGAAGATGCCTTGGTATCATACAAGCATGGCCCCACTGCTAGCAAGCATCCATAGCCCCAATGAGTTTACTCATACTTCCCACAGTCTAGTAGTTCTTTCAACCTCCTTATGTTATTGTTTTTATTCCTTCACTCTTTTAGATATATAATTTATTTATTGCTTTTGCAACATATTTGAAGGTGATTAGGAAGAGGGGTGATACGAGAGTTACTTTGATATGCCGATCTCGGTCGGTGGTTTATTCTCGTGTATCCCTCTTCATGAGTCATAGACATAGTAGAGTAAGGGGAATATTTGGAAGTATCACTAGATTTATGCAAAATACATCAACTTCAGGACAATTTGAAAAATTTTGAGTGGAACACACGAGTTTCATGGGAGTGGTCACGCATAACAAAGATAAATTATAGGAGCCACCAAAAGGCACTGAGTTGGCAGGTCATAATATTTCTTTTGGTTTGAGTGAATTGATTCCTCTTTTTTGTACCATCATTGCTTATCAAGATACATGTTTATATAAAGGTTGCTCAATTACTATTGAGTGGAAAGGAACTCAAAGAGCAAGGCAATTACATGAGTCGAACAATCAAGGGTTGTGGTTAAGGGGGAAGAAAACTAGTATGGGGAGGCGAACAATGAGTTAGTGTAAATTGACGAGTGTAAAAATAAGATACAAATTGAAACAAAGTCTTGAAAAAAACAAATCGGGGAGAAAAAGAGAAGATAATTGGGGAGAAAATGACAGAGATTGGGAAAGGAAAATAGAGAAAATCCTACTATGTACAAGACTAAATTACTAGGGGTGATTAGGAGAAGTAATGTTTTAGGATTTGGCCATTGACATGAAGCTCCTCCTCATCTCGCTACAATTTCCTAAGTCTGAAGGTCCCATGACCTATATTCTAGTGGATCAGATAGGGTCCCAACCACAACTTCTGGAATTTGGTGTGTTTCCCCTTTAATTCATTAGATTTATCCCATTTGAGGATGAGATCTCCCTTTTGAAAATATTTATTACCTACATTCAACTTGTCAAACCATTTTTTATTTATTTCTTGATGGTTCGTTAGGTTCATTTTAGCTTTCTCCCTTTCTTCTTCCAGTTTTAACAACATGCTTAACCTCTCCTACATTACTGGGAAATCCTCATCTCTGATGGATTGGGTTAATTTCAAGGCTAGTAGGAAGGTGTGGGTAGGTATAGTGGATTCCTGTCCATAGAACATGAAGAAAGGAGAGTTACCGATAGATGACTTGGGAGTTACTTTGTCATCCCAAAGGGCATTCTGAAGGGCGAGGTGTTAGCTCCTTTGATGGTCGTTGACAATTTTCTCGAGAATCTTAATGAGGTTTTTATTAGTTGATTCTTCCAATCCATTCCCTTGTGGGTAATAATTTGTTGAATACTTAACTTTAATATTTATTTCAAGAGAAAAATTCAGTCAAACTCAGAGAGGAAAAATATTTCATGTTAACAAAGACTAATGATTCAATAACTCCAAACCTGGTGATGATATGAGACTCAAGGAACGAAGTCACCTGGTTTTCATTGATAGTCTTCAAGGGGATCAATTCGCTCCATCTGGTGAAATAATTAGTGGATTTCAAGATGTATTTATGTAGTTGGGAAGAATTGGGTTTGATATCCCCAATTATGTCCAACCCCCATTGTTGAAATGAACGTTTGACAATCACAGGTTGTAGTGGAAAAACAACTTTCTTTTCTCTTCCTGTCGACTTTTGACATTGCTGGCATTTCCTTGCTTACACATGAGAATTCTTGAACAAGGAGGGCCAGTAATATACATCTCTGAGTATTTTGTGTGAAGTGGTGTCTCCACCATATTTTCCCCTAGATGGTCCATCATGAAGTTCAAATAGGACTTTTTCAACATCTCTCTTTTCAAGATATCTCAGAAAAACACTATCGTAGGTTTTTCTGCATAGTATTCCTTGGTTAACCTAGTATTGAGTAGACTTGAGTATGAGAGCCATTTTCCTTTTAGGATCCAGATAATGAGGGGATGACCCATGATTTAAGTACTATTTCATCTCGTAATACCATGGGTCTAAGAAGACAAGGATGTAACAGACTTCTCTTTCCAAGAGCTCTTGATATTGATACAATGCATATTCATGTAGCTCAATGCATGGTGATTCAACAACTAGTTTTCATAATCCTTGTCCTTTGATAATTTTTGCAGGCTTGATATCTAGGTCATACTTCTGTAGGTCCATAGTCCAATTTTCCCTTTTTTTTGCCAAATCTTTTTGTATTAGAAGATTCCTGACAGCGGGGTATGGAACAATGACCTTGGTTTTAGACTTGAGCAAGAACAACCTAAAGTGTTTGACGGCTTTGAATACAACATAATTTTTTTTATCTACCTTGGGATAGCTTCGTTCTGCTCCTTGAATCCTAGAACTCATAAAGGTCACAAAGAACTCATCTCCTTCCAGATTATTCTGCATCAAAATAGCAGGGAATGTGATGTCGGAAGAGAAGGTGTCGAGAATGAACTTTTGATTGAAGTTTGGACTCAACAATGAAGGGGATTGTTCTATGTTTTCCTTAATATTATCAAAATATTAATTTTCCTTAGGTCCCCATTTGAATTCAACATTATTTTTTATCATGTCTTGCATGGGTTTTACCGTTTCGAAAAAACTGGGGACGAACCACCTCACAAAATTTATTCTCCTGAGGAATGATTGAATGGCCTTCTTGTTGTGTGGGGAAGGAATATTGACAATTTATTCAGTTCTCTCAGGTTCAATTTGCATACCATGCTTGGAGATGATGAACCCGAGCATTTTTCCTTCATCAATAACAAAAACATATTTTTTGGGGTTGAGAGATATGCCATATCTTCCACATCTGTTGAATACCTTTTTCAAGTGAGGGATGTGATCTTTTGTATCCTTTGAAAAAATGGTAACGTCATCAAGGTATACTACAATGCATTCCCCCACCAGACCTATAAAGGAAATTCCCATTGCTCGTTGAAATCTTGCTTCAACATTGATTAGTTCGAACAACATCTTCCTATAATCCTATTTTCCCCACTTGGTCATGAACGTTGTTTTTAATTTGATCTAGATCTCGGGGGATGAGATGTGGATGACTTGAATGTCAAGAGAGGAGGATCTTAGACGTGTCAATATTTCATGAAAAAAATATGGACAAAAATAAAAACATGTATATGAAGTACTCGGGAGGTGAGGCTCAAAGAAGAGTCTCACCTCTAAAACTAGTTACTAGTAAATCACTCAAAGATAATTAATATCACAATGATCAATAGAAAATATGAGAGAAACCAAAATAAATAACTTTATATTATGAGAAGGTTTGCTAGGCCTTTATATAGCATTACAAAATGGTCCATTGGACAAAGTCAAAAAGAGCTCATTAAATGAGTCTCTATTATTAGTATTATAGATCTAACTACCAAATTAACTAAGTAGTGGAAAATAAAACCCAATACAATAATGGAAAGAGCTCATTAAATGAGTCTTTATTATTATAATAATAGATATAACTACCTAGATAACTAAGTAGTGTTAAATAAAACCCAATACAATAATGGAGAGGTGGGACTCTCTTTGACAAAATGGTACATTGGACAAAGTAAAAAAGAGCTCATTAAACGAGTCCCTATTATTAGTATAATATATCTAACTACCCAATTAACTAAGTAATGGAAAATAAAACCCTATACAATAATGGAGAGAGATCATTAAATGAGTCTCTATTATTATAATAATAGATCTAGCTACCCAACTAACTAAGTAGTGGAAAATAAAATCCAATACAATAATGGAGAGGTGGGAATGTCTTTGACACATATGGGCGACATGTTAGCCCAATTAATTAATGAGGAGATGGGCATCTCCTTGATCCACATGGAAAATCTATTAGCTTTATAGATTTATAACTTTTGCATCCGAATTTACACTATATACCCCCTAAAATTCAGATCATTCCTCCTCCCTTAGAAAATGATGGTCCCCATCATTTCACCCATGCTAAAAAAAGAAACTCCATTATCATACCATTATGATTACAATGTGAAAATACTCAATGAAGAGAAGGGTTTTATGTGGTTGAAACATAACCATGGGTTTGTAGTTGACCCATAACCTAGTTGACAATGACATTGCACATGGGTAGAAAAATTAATAAATTTTAATAAAATCCTAAAATTTTAAAAATAATATGGAAAAATCGTGACTTTGGGGGTTGTGAACATCCTTTTGCAAATATATTCATAACTTCTGTTACATGTGATGAAATCAAATTCCTTCGAAAACCCATTTGAGATACTGCAGATATCTTTACATCGGTATATGGAACTTGTTCTGAGGTGGCCCATGGAGTGAGAAAAACTAGGATGAATTTGAAGGGTGCGCAACCATGCTAGTTACAAACATGTGCTACTTCAAACAAAGATATCTCATAAACCAGACAACAAAATGAAATTCCGCGAAATACCCATTTGAGAGATTCAAGAGATATTTCTATTCATATGTGAAACTCCTTCTGTAGTTTTTTGAGTAGAGAGAAAAATACCTTTTAATATGGTGGTATGCGTGACCTCCTTGGGTTAAATACATGCTAAGATTCAATCAATGATATCTCTCAAACCAGGAAGAAAAATGAGATTCCGAGAAATACCCATTTGAGATATTGAAGATATATTTCCATCCTTATGTGGAAATCCTTCTGTAGTTTCCTAATCAGGGAGAAAAATACCATTGAATATGGTGGTACACGCGACTTCCTTGGGTCAAATACATGCTAAGATTCAATCGATGATATCTCTCAAACGAGGAAGCCAAATGAGATTCCATGAAACACCCATTTGAGATATTAAAAATATATATCTAATGAGAGGTGTTAGAGGCTATGAAATGTTGTGTAGAGGTCACAACACCTCTTTGAATTTGGTTGAGTGTAGAGGGCCACAAAGGATGCCAAGGGTTTGTAGAGCAACATGGGTTGTTGTATAGGTTGTGGAACCTCCGTGGCAACATGGACACC